>JAEIIJ010018985.1:0-33092 GCA_018904815.1 Drosophila ogumai | reverse complement strand
CGAGCTAAACCTGAAGCTGGGAATCCCGTCAAGCTGGCATAATCTGCTCTTCTCGCCGCATTCTCTCCGCTTGCTTATTTGCATAAAATAATTGAAAGGCGAAATTTAAAAGAATCAACAAAGGCGAAGAGCAGGGAAAACACAGAGCGCGAAAACAGGGAAACGCACTCGAGAAAATCCCCAGAAAAACAGAGAGCGCGGAGTCGCAGGACTCGCACAAAGGATAACGGTCAAGTGAGCGGCTGCACTGCACCTCCGCCGAGTGCACTAATTACGCCGGATGCAAGGCCTGCTGGGCGAAAAAGGTTTAACAGTGAGAGAAATAAGGGGTAGGTTATGCCATTATGAAGAGAAAATGAATGGAGGCTATGAATATTGAATTATAATGAATGCACGACACTTTGTTCAAAAAACGCTAGTTTTCTTTGAATCAATCTTTAAAAAAAAAAATGTATTATATACAATTTACATACATATCGTAAATAAATAAATTATATAAGTTGAAAGTCTGTGGTGAACTGATTCTCGAATTATTCGAAGACTTTCAAAGAGGCATCCGACTTTGGCTGGGATTGATAAGAGCTTTTTCTATATACAAAAATATATAAAGAAGAGGGCACTCTCTGCGCTCGCATGTCTACCTTCCCCAAGTTCTGTGTATATTAAAATAGAAGTCTTAAATACTCAAGAAAATATATACATTGATTTTTAACATATTTATTGTTTCCTATTTTTGTAAATTAATTTCTTCTCTTCTTAAATAAAAATAAATGCTTTATAGAGAAAATGTATGTTGGAGAAGTTATTAAATTAAATAAGGAAAGTTATTTATATTATTAAAAAAGGTTTTATTCCCGCAAGGTATTACCCATCCTAGAATTTAGCCCAGGGAAATCCCCAATTGTCGTGCACCGCAAACATTCTAATAGGGGGATCTTTGGCCCCGTTTTGTTTTTCTGTTTTGTTTAATTGGCTTCGCGTTGTGCGAACTTTGTTTTCTCTCGACGGGAATCACGATTGTTGCCTCCTGCCGATTGACTAATTGGCCAGAAGGAGGAGCACCAACAGAAGACAGCGCCACAGGAAGCCGGAACGAGGAGGAGGAGGAGCAGCCTGCCTTAAGTGTCGAGGCAAATCATTCACTTATTCAATTTGCCAACGATGCGAATTCGATTCGATTAAATTGCGACTCTGCCTCTGTGACTGTGATGCCGCCGTGCAATTAGTTGGCCAGGACAGCACCCAGCACTCCACTCAAAGGATGCTGATGCAATCTTCGACGTCCAATTGAATGGAATTAAATCGAGCATACTGGGTGTAATAATAATAGCCCGTCTCTACACGTGTCCCTCGTCCAACGCTCGTTATGTGTCCATCGATGCTCATAATTGAGTTAACTCTGTGTGACTGCTGCAATCACTGCATCATCCTTCCCTCCCTCCGGCTGCTCCGCCTCCTCCTGGTGTCGCTTAATTGACAGCGACGTATTTAAATGGAAATGCCCCGATGATGGACAACGGATGGAGACGTCGTCGGGATGTACAAAATGTGATTTTATTGCCACACAGCTGCTCCGCCGGGCAATGTTTGTAACAGAGATGCTCTTGCTTTTCACTGATACTTGCTTTCAATTTATTCTCGAGTTGAAAGTTTAAATTTAAAATGTAGTATACATATTTGCTAATTTACTAATTTTTTAGATAATTAGTGATTTAAGGGGGGATGTAAACAGTCGAAATTTAGACATTTTTCGTGAATATATTTTTTTTGTGGGAATAGTCAAGCAATCATCGTTAAATTTCGAAGATAGTTAGAAAGGCAATCGAAGATGATAAGAAAAATGTCTTATGAACAATATGTGAAAAAATGAATGAATAAATGCTATGAACACAATAATGCTCTTAATTCCTGTCGAAAATCTACAACAGAAAATAATTTTTTTGTTTATTATACGCTTATCTTCTATTTGAATCTAAAAACTTGAAAGAAACTATGACATTTAATACTTATAGTAGACTGCCTTATCCATACCAATATCACCTATCGAACCCCAGTCGCAACATCACTGACTGCTGTCTCCGCCTGACAATTGTCGTTTCATCGACTTAATTGAATCTGCCTTCCAAGCGTGGGATATCAGGGACAAGGAGGACTGGGGGATCGGCTACAGGTACATAAGTAAATCCTGGTGTCAGGTGTGGCGGAGTATTGCTGGCTCAGCGTCAGGCGGCGGGAAGCCTTTGTAATTTAAATTCCCTGTCGGGAGTGCTGATGCGGCTCCTTCGCCGAAATAAACGTCAGGTAAACGACATAACGCATACTTTTTTAATTATGCAAAGAGCCGGAGGGGGAGTCGTCTCCAGTCTCCGGGAAAGCCAAGAGCCGGGAGCTGATTGATTGACGACAAACGCCACTCCAAGCGAAACAATTGATGACGAGGCGAGGCGAGGACGCGGGAGAGAAACTGATGCCTGGCCTGGCCCCCATCGGAAGCGCAAATCTGGGCAAGCCCGCTAATGGCTTCCAATCCTCTTCCTCGGATGCTGAGCTGAGCCCTACCCTGGCACAACTATCGATGTCGTGGACTTTTCAGCGAACGACAAACAGCAGCCATTACGGCGCTCGCTGGAGGGAGGGCGCTCCTCCTTATCCTGCTTCCGTTTCTTCTGAATCTTTAAGCTCTGCAGAAAACCATGACCAGGACGCTCTCTCTGCGTTAATGGCCCCGGCGGAGATTTAACAAAGGGAGCAGCTTTAAGGGACAAGCGGAAGTCCATTTAAAGGCTAGATTTTCTGTGAAAACTTTTGGCACTTGTTGTTTGTTCTTTATTTAATTTTTGTTTTAATTTTAGGTATTCTATTTTGTTTGTCAGTCACATGCCCTGAATTGGTTTCCACTTCATCCTTCTCTTCCTTCTCGAATTTTTAATAATTCATAACTCAGCCAAAAATGCACTAAATTCAATTCGGAAATAGTTGTTTTGTTCGTTTTTCTATGGTTAACAAATCTGCATACTTTATTTAATTTTAATATTTATACCCATGCAGGGTATTACCGTCCGATCGTCTGTCCGGTGTGCCGAAGTTAGTTTCCTTTCTTGTTTTTATTTGTATTATTTTTTTTTTATTTTTTTAAACATAAATTTTCATTTAATTTACTCTTCCCCTTCCGGTGAATGCAATCGAATGGGATTCGATTTGCCGCGAGCTAGGCTCCACATTCTAGCATTCACTGTCTATTCCAAGTGGCCCCTCCTCGGTTATTGGCTCTTCCGGCGAACTGGCTGACAAGTTTCGAATTTCCTGGCGCTTCAATAATAATAACGCAGCACTCGCGCAGCTCTCGAAGGGTTTGGGCGATGGTCCAGTCCTCGAGGTTCTTAGGACTGCGGCAGCTAGACGCGAAAGAAGCTGCCTTTGGCTTCCTAAGTCCGCACACATCGCTGCACATTTATTTCCGGCAAATTAGGCCCAGCAGGGTCCGGGAATCCCACGCCTACGCAGGACCTGGAGCTGAAGCTGGAGCTGGCATCCTGCAAGCCGCTTTGCGATTCAAACGTTGACGTTGCTCATACGCCCCGACGACCCGGACGACCTCAAGCCCGGGAGCTCTGAAACCCCAAAAACCCCAACCGTTGTCAATGCGAAAACATGAAAATGATAACAGACAATTTATTGAAGCGCACACACACACACACACACACACACACAGAAAGGACATGCACAGGACACTCCGCCAGTCGCTCAAAAGTAGGCAATGCGATGGCCATGATTATTATGATTTGTCGATTCCCAGCCTACTTCTCATTCTCCTTCTGCTCCTGCTCCTCTTTCGTCCTTACATCAGTTTGAGGTTTGTTTATTTATGGCTGTCCATCGTCCTGTGCACGGTCAGAAATCAACTGTCTCCAGCGAGACATGTCCTAGGAGCCGCCATTTCGTGGATCGGAAATCAAATAAAGCCCTTGACCGTCCTCAGATGTGAAGTAACGAACTCCGAAAAGGACAACTTACTGGATTTTGGGCATTATTTAGATTTTCAAAGGCTTCTATGGTTACCTGAGACTCTTGAAGAGGCAGAAATCATTTAAAAACACTTGTGGAAAATCGAATAAAAATGTAATAATAATAATTTAATTTTCTCTCCTAAAAAATATCCTCCTGTTAGTTTTAGCTAAAGACCCTAAATATCCCCAGTATTCCTGCAACCCAAACTCCTCCTTTATTCAGATGTATTCTCTCTGTTTTATTAGGCCCCAATCCCGACCAGAATTCAATCCATTATCCTCGCCGCTAGTACCGCCTTTCCTTTTCGTGACAAATATGCAGCGCTCGCTCTTGAAAACGAAGCTATTTTGCATGTTTTTGATTTTGTACGCACGAGAGGAATCGCTGGCATCTGGATGGAGGAGGTTAGGCCTCATCCTAGGGCAAAGGTCGCCTCAAGAAAGAGCTCCCAGAGGCGGCCGCCATCAACAGCTTAGCAGCCCGTGTCAATGGGCTCTCGGCGCGTGAGAATTTGTTGCCCTGCAAGCTTAGGGGGTTGGCAAGGTGAAGGTGAAGGTGAAGAAGAAGGAGCAGAAGAAGGAGTCCTTCCTCCAAGACAGGTGAGGCAGGGCTCACCTGAGCCGCATACATCACCGTCTCCCCGGCTCCGGCAACTTACCGACACGGGGCCCATGTTTAGTAGACAGTTTTATTTACGCTGATGGCCATAAATATTTGAATTACAATATAATATTTAAGACCAAAGCCAGAGCTCCGTTCAGCTCGGCTCAGCTCCTCCTAGCTTCTCCGGGAAGCGGAAAGAGTGAAAGATTTATGGCCGCCGCAAATCTACGCCAGCCACTTAATGCATTTTAATTTATTAAGCTGTCAATCTGCCAGGTGGAGCCCTCGCACACCTGGCCATGTCGCACATGTGACTGGGATTGGGATTGGGATTGAGATTGAGATTGGGCCTTCGAAGAGTTATGAGACTTGTCGTGGACACGAGCGGCATCCAAGTTGACTGCATTAGAGGAGCCACAAGTAACAAGTAACTTTCTCCGTTGAGAGCCCAATGTCGTTGCTTGCCAGTCACTTGTCGCCTGTCATTCCGTCAGTTGTCCTCGCCGGACTCCAGCCAAATGGCCAATTTCAATTAGTGATGCAGAGCCGGAGCTCCTGGACCAGCAGAGCTTACAAACGCAGGACATACACGCGCTGGAAGAGTGTCCTTGCAACAGGCCGCCTACGCTGGGAGAAATGGGGAGCGACAACCAGATAACCTTTGTATTTTTGACAATTTTAACGATGTAACCCCTTATCAAATTTTGAAAAAAATTAAAAAAAAAATTTTCTTGCGGACATGTCTAGAAAGACTCGCCTGTTGATGCTGATCAAGAATATATATGGTTTATGGGGTCGGAAATGACTCCTTCACTTCTTGGCGAGCTTCTGACTAAAATAATAATAAATAAGAAAAGCCCGTTCTCAGACACCCATTTAAAATCTAATTCCAATAGAATACACTCCAAAGTATTTCCAAATATATATAATATATTACCCTTTAGGTTTATTATTCTTACTAATTGTTTTTCCAGTGCATTCGACACACAACAACCTGCTGCCTGGCTGGCTGTTTAAATATGAGCAACAGATTAAAACTTAATTTAAAGTTGACCCTGCCCGCCCTGGGTTTCGTGTTTCCACTTCAAGTTTAATTAATATGTTAAGCCCGTAAAAGCCGCATCGGTAAACTAACCCCGGCAGCCTGTGCTTCCTTCCGACTCCTCTGTGCGTGTGTTTGTTTTTTGTTGTTGGCAGGATCCTCCTTCCCCTGCATATTATTCCCCTTCCCCTACGCCCCGAAGCTTGGGCAAACACAAAGGCACACCCACAAATACACCCGGAGACGGATTCGGATTCGGGATTCCGAATTCCGGGGAGGGAGTAGCTGGAGGAGATGATGAAGGTTGGCTGGAGCGTCTTAAACGCCGGCTTACATGTGTAGCTGAGGGAGGACTGCCTGTGAATACCAATTGTCTGGCAAGTCCTACTTACATTTCATCTGCGTGTGCAGTGTTAATCCGCAAAAATCGGTTCTATATATGCTATAGTGAGGCTATATGCAGCCACATATGTACGCTCGGATGCTATATGCTCCTCTGCATTGTCTCTAATGCGTGCTTAAAGCGCATTTCCAGCGTTTCGAGCACCGCCAGCACGGTTGAGTGGGTACAGCTGTGGTCACTTTGCTAGCAGTCTTTTCATTCGATTTACTAATTAACTAAGACCACAAGGAGTTGGCTCAAAGGCTAGAGAAATTTACTAATTAGGTTCCTTTTTGACTCCTCTGAAGAGTTCAGTTACTCACAGAATTCCATCTTAAATTCGCCATAAAAAAATTATTATACGAACCTATTTAACCCACCGCTGCTGTGGCTACATGCCCAAATGCAGCAACAAAGCTGGCACAAAGCGTGTCCGCCTCTCGACAACAAATGCGCTGTAATTTGAGGCGACAAGTGTGCAAAACGCAAAATTTAAATGCATTTCACGCACTGCGGCTGACGCACAGTGCCACCACCCACCAGCACACACCCTCCCCCCGTATCCACTAATCCCGGCAAATCCGCGGAATGTCCACCACCAGCTGTCACGTCAAGTGACAGGCCTGTCGCCGCCAGTCAGTGCCCACTGTGGCGGCTGCTGCTGCACTCGAAACGCAACAGCAACCAGCACTTGACCAATTTACGCGGGGATTTCAATTAAACAGGGACACGAAGAGTCCTTTGTTAGGCCTTTTTTATGGCCTTGCTTATCAGCCGGAATGGAGCAGCAATTAGAGCGAAAGAGTGATTTATCTAATTAGCTGCGGGACACGCCACTTCCACCATAAAATCGCAAATTCGGGCAACTCTCCACCTGTCTTGGTTGCTTGAAGAGGATTCAAGGAGTCACGCACACTGGCCAAGGATATTCGGGGGCTAAAAGTTGTGGACTTTTGCTATTAATATTTAATTTAATAATACTAAGATGAAGTAATCTAGAAAATCTAGGAAAGACTTGAAGTTGTTCATTTTCCATTTAAATTGGATTTTTCAACTAAATGTATTTTCCTTTTCCTTTCCTTGACTATTTTTCCGTGATAAAGCTAGAAATTTCTTGCCCAAAAATGTAGTTATTTAAAACTAGAATAAATTTCCTTTCAGAATTTAAGAGTATGCAAATATCCTGCAGAAGAAAAGTCAACATTTTACAAGTTTTTCACACCCTGTGACGAGGCGAAGGAATATATATGACAGAATATTAAAATCGCATTTTGCTTGAGGTGTTCGCTTTATAAAGCCATTAGGAACTATACACTATGGTGGACGTGGGGGATGGATCCCCGGATGGATACACGCCGCATGTGTCGGCTGTCGTCGGCCGGCATTTTAACACTTTAATCATTGAAATGCAAATTGCGGGCCCAGTTTTTGGGCCAAGACACATGTGTGTATGTTAACACAACGCCGAGTGTGACACGCCCCCCGGTTTCTGGAGAGGACAGCAGCAGCTCAGCAAGCAGTAGTGTTCCTGGGATTTAGCATATTCGGCGGCCGAGTCCCAGGCGCATTTTGAATTCAGACGGAGCAGGAGAGCTCCCTCCTCCGCTTGAAATAATGGAAATGAAGGCAAGCAGGAGCTCGAAGCTCGAAGCTCGGAGCGAATAAATTAACCTGCATCGCATTTATATTCGAAAGTAGTGGCCCAATGGAATGGCTTCTTTATTGCACGTAAATAAAGTCATAAAGTCATCATTACAACCGCGCCAACAAGGAGCAAGATCCTGCAGGAGGGAAGCTGCAATGTCAGGTCGCAGCACAAAGGACAAACTTTTGTGACCGCGATAAAAATTCGCACAAATGTGCACAAATTACTTAAAACATATTAAAAACTGTTCGTCTTCCCCCCCCAAACAACAGTTTGCTCAAAACGTTGCAGAAATTAAAAACTCTTTGAAGCCACCGCGGTGGAGCTCTCGAGATAAAAGAAATTCTCCATCTCCTTGGTTGGGGCAAGTTTTGTCAGCGAAGAGAACTCTCTTCCTCGGAACAACTGCAGTGCAACTTTCGCTGAACACTCTGAATGTGTGCTTTTCCCCATTGAGAGGAAACTTGAGTAATTTAGTTTAAAGGCTAGCACATGTTTATTGTCACGAAATATTACCAACAAAGTTGTGATTAAAATTTTAATTTTGAAAATTAATATATGAAATGAAGGCATATCTTTTGGTTTTTATTTTATGTGTATAAGTATAATACATTACAATTTACAGATTTCCTAGTTTGGATATAACATATAACATTTTGTGGTAGAATTATATTTAAAATATTTAAAATTAGCGCCACATGGGCAGCATTGTTCTATATGTTTTGCTTTGAGATGGAACTAAACATGATGTAACAGATGTAACAGTGATAAACACATTCAACTATCTCTCTATTTCTCTATTATGGGAAACTCTTCCAGCCACCTTGTTTTATTTTACGTATAAATTTAATTTATTAATTATTAATATATATTTTTATTATATTAATAATAATTTTAAATTATATTTAAATTATTTATATTGAAAGCCCATCCGCGTGTTATCGTTGCAACTGCCATCTCTATCTCGCCGGCAAGTGAATTAAAAACATTGGATAATCCGGATTTCCAAGTATGCTAAACCTATCCGTGGTGCTGCGGGTGCAAACCTCCAGACAAGTCGCATCCTATGCCACCGCAGCGGCGGCCAAGCCGAAGCCTCAACCCACAAAGACGCGTGAAAAGTCCAGAAAGAAGCAGCCGGAGCAGCCCCTAATCTCGTGCCGGCGAACGCAGTTCAATTTAACCCAACACGAGCGCCCAGATGCCAAGCTCGGCAGCCTGGCACTGGCCTCCAGCGGCTGGCTGCACCACAAGTCCAAGGGCGACTACTTCATCCTGAATGCCAGCGTCAGAGCGGAGGAATTGCAGCGGGAAATGCAGAGTGTGGAGTCCGTCCTGGAGACCTCAGCGGTACAGGTGCACCCACAGCTTTTAGAGAACCTGCGAGGGGAACTGGGAGTTCGACAGCTGACCGGCATCCAGGTGCAGGGCCTGCCCATCGTTCACGAGGGCGGCCACTGCCTGATCGCTGCCGAGACGGGATGCGGCAAGACCCTAACCTATCTGCTGCCCATTCTGGACAGGCTGCTCCAGCAAGAGGCTCCCGAACGCAGGCTCAATACGCCCCGTGTCCTGATCCTGACACCGGGCCGGGAACTGGCCACACAGATAGCCGCAGTTGCGGAGAAGCTCACCCAGGGCACCGACCTGAAGGTGAGATCCCTCCTAGGCGGCAACACCAAGCAGCTGATGATGAGCCCGCAGTTTGAGGAGGTGGACATACTGGTGGCCACCCTGGGTGCCCTAAGCAAGCTGGTGACCACTGGCATCTACCGGATGGAGCAAGTGCGTCACCTGGTGCTCGACGAGGCGGACACGCTGCTGGATGACACCTTTACGGACAAACTGACCTACTTCCTCAGGCGGTTTCCCGTGAGTAATTGGATTACTGCCGGGAGGGAGCTTGTGTAACCTCCTCGTCCTCTCTCCCTCTATAGTTCCACTTGGTTCACAAGCCCGATGCCGGTACTCAGCTCATCCTGGCCTCTGCCACGATGCCCACAAACACCAGGGAGATCTTGCACAGGGTCATCGATGTGGACACCATCCGGGAGGTGGTGAGTCCGCACTTGCACCGCCTGATGCCGCACGTGACCCAGAAGTTCCTGCGCCTGTCCAAGGCCGACCGGCCCGCCACCTTGCTCTCGCTGGTCAAGCAGGACCTGGGCAAGCGACGACCCCTCATCCTGTTCAGCAACAAGTCGGCTACCAGCGACTACGTCTCCATTTTCCTCAATAACAGCGGCGTGAACTGCCTCAACCTGAACGGCGACATGCTGATGAAGATCCGCTTGGGACGCTTCGAGCAGTTCCAGAACGGTGGCTGTGACGTGCTCTCCACCACGGACGTGGGCAGTCGTGGCCTGGACACCACCCGCGCCCGGCATGTCATCAACTTTGACTTCCCCTTGCATGTGTCCGATTATATCCATCGCTGCGGGCGTATTGGTCGCGTGGGCAGCGTGGACAAGGCGCTGGTCACCAACCTGATCTCGTCGCGACGCGAGATTGACGTCGTCCAGCGGATAGAGCATGCGGCGCGGACGGGTGGCTTGCTGCCGGATGTGAATGCTAACATCAGGAACATCATCAACAAGCGGATAATGGCCGAGATGAAGGCGGCAGGAGTGCCCGTTCCACAACAGGCTCAGGAGGAGGCCTTTTAGTTGTGTTTTCTTTGTTTTGCGAGTAAGTCAATAAAAGTTGTGTTTTCCAAAAGATACTGGAGATTCCAGACTTCCAGACATTTGCCTTACCCCTCCTTAAGCGCCTTAGCGGCGCTCATCCCCCTCTCCATAATGAGCCGCCAATAGCCTTCAGTTAAAGTGTAGGATTTTTGCTTTTATTGAGATCCCCTCCGGCTTCATTCTTTCGTCCATCCATCAGATCCTCAGATAGTGATAGCCACTGGTTGGCGGCCATCTTCTCACATTTGTCAGCGGCTTGAAAAGCTTTCGCTTGGCAATGAGAATGTCGGAGGAACTGCCGCCAGCCACCGCAGGAACACCGCCACCATTTGCCGCCGACGCAGGAGAGTCCAGGGAAACAGCCGAAACCTGGGCCTTGGGCTTGAGCAGCATCGGCCGGCAGCCGGCGAACTTGAAGCGTATGTTGCCAGCGCAGTTGAGCTGCAAATTCGGCGGCTGGAGCTCGGGGAAGGCCTCCCGGAGGGTGGGCTTCGGCTTGAGGGCCTTGCTGGGATCATCACCATGGCACATGGCGGCCGCCAGGGTGCTCCATTCCAGGCGACGCACACCGGGCACAGATTCGACTCTGTAAGCGGGGGCCTTTGAGCCCACATAACGACGAGTTACCAGCTTCTCGTAGGCTCCTGGAAGAGACAAAGGATAAGGATCTGTTCTCTTGGCATTTCAACTCTTGAAACCTACGCGCATAATGCACCAGAAAGGGCTGGAGGGCGGCGGCTCCACAACCGTGCTCCAGCCACTCGTACAGGTAGATGTCATCCCGTCCGCCCAGGAAAATGGCAGCCGGAGCCAAGTCCCTCCACAGGCTCTCCGGGATCTCCTCCACGCGCAGCTTGTAGATGTAGGGTATGAACTCCCGGAAGGCGTACTCGCCCAGGGCAATGAGTCCTCTCACCGCTCTGCTGATGTACTTGAAGTCTGGAAAGGGAAACTCTGAAGGAAACTCTGTGGAGGATCAGCTAGGGACACCCACCTCTCTCGCTGCAGACATCGCGACCCTCGAAGAACCTGGCCAGGCGACGCATGATCAGGAACAGGCACTCTGCCTGCAGGTAGCCACTCTGGGAGGCCAGCTGGCCAATGGTTTCGCAGAGCTCATCCACCAGGGCATTGCTCACGGGACTGGCAAAGTAGCTGGAGAGCTGTTGGGGCTCCTCCGGCTCGGGGGTGAGGCCCTCATCCTCCGTCTGCAAGCTGTAGATAGTGTGCTCCTCGGCAGGGAACTCCAGGGGCTCCTGGTCCGACTCCAGCTTGAGCTGCTGTTGCTGCTGCTGCTGCTGCTCCTCCTCCAGCTCCATCTTGACCGGGGCCTGACCGAGATCCGCCGCCGCCGCCTCCATCGGCGCCTTGATGGTCTCGTAGGGAGCCATCAGCTGGCTGACGAGCACCTCCGCCAGGTGGAAGTACTCCGGCCTGCAGGCACTGTGGTTGGCATGCGCATTGTAGTTGCAGGCCCGAAGCAGCCGCCAGCAGCGGCGACTCAGTACGTCCTGCTGTTTGAAGGCCAACAGATGCACCATTTTGCTGACCAGGACGCGGTAGACGGAGCCCATGAGGGGCGTTTGGTAGGCGTGGGCCACGGCCTCCTTCTGAGACTTGCTGTCTGCAAAGAGGGCGGCCGTCACCAGATTCTGGACGCACTGCTTCAGCTGCTCCGCGTGCCTGTCCTCCACGGGCCGGATGCTATGGAAATCAACATCGTCGGCCATGGCCAGGCTAATCTCCTTTTGGAACTCCTCGCGCAGCTCGAAGATCTTGTCCGAATGGAAGTAGTAGCTGCCATCATAGTCGATGCGGTCCCACTCACTGTCCATGGCGCCCAGCATGGGCGGCACATTGGCATCCTTGAGCACCTCGTTCACCAGGTCATAGGTGACCACGCCGCCCGAGTGCCGCGAATAGATCTTCACATTCTGGCAGAGAGACAAGGGATTAGCGAGATGGAAAACCATTTTGGAGAACTAGAGGCGCTTACGTTGATCAGTTCCCAGACCTTGTAGGAGGCATCTTCCGCCAGGCGGGCGCACACATCCTGCGACAGTTCCACATCCGTCTGGTCGTGCTGCTCCCAGAAGATCTTGATGCTGCGCGGATCGAAGCCAGCGTAGCTCTTGTGATGGCCCTGCAAAGGGACATTGGATTCATTTGTTAGGAGGAACCACAGGATATATCCTTTTCTCTGCACTTACCATTCGACTGGCGTTGCCCGAGGCCTCGCCGGCAGCTATTCCCGCTGCTCCGTGCCCGCCGCCTGCCACCGAAAACGATGCATCGAACAGGTTGTAGTTCACGAGGCTCGAAGTGGGTGTCGTGGGCGTTGTTATCATATTCAGATGCGTGGGCGTGGCCGGCAAATTGCCCACGCCCACGCCAGCGCCCACACCCAGACCCAGGGCAGAGCCAGAAACGGCGCCGGCGGCGGCGGAGGCAAGAGATGCCGAGGAGGAGCTCTTGCTGCCGCCCAACTCCAATTTTGCGGTCTTGGAGCGCGACTTGGTGGACTTCTTGCTGACCTTGCTGTGCGATGACTTGTTCAGCTCGTCCGGATTGCCGGCACCCAGGTTTTTCATCGTCTCATCTGTTCTGTTGGCGGTGTTTCAGCGAAAAAACATTGGAGGCGGCGGCAAACAAAAAATAAACAAAAAATTTCGCAAGATTTGCAGCTAGCCAGTGTTGGGTAACTTGCAAAGTGCAGTAGCAGTTATCAAAGGCAAGATAATCTGGCTTAAATTAAGAGTTTTATTTAAAAGAAAGAAAGACAAAATACTAATTAAGATATATAATAAGATCTTTTTTAGAATAAGGATGATAAAGGTTTTTTTTTACTGCAATTTCCAACCATATTCGATATTCGATGACCAATAACTTATCACTTTCGACGCTTTACAATACTGCACACTCAACTGTTGAATTGTACTCAAATTAATGAATTAAAATCATAAATACCGCGCTAGATCATGGCAGAAGCCGCCAACGTGCGCCAAAACTTGCAGAATGTGCCCTCAATCTTCGAGATATCGGCGGCGGAGACACTGGACAATCTGATTTATCCTGCGCTGAGCAAGATCTTCGACTACTTCGGCCTTCGGCTGGACTTTAAACTCTGGGGTAGTCTCAGGGTCCAGGAGGAGCTCTCGCCGCTGCTCACCTGGCTACTGCAGTATCTATACCTGCGCAACCGTGCCTCCTCCTTTGGCGAGAGCTTCTACGGGCTGCAACGCACGGCCACAGCAACCGGCGAACTGCTGACCCGCCGCCAACAGTTCGCATCTGCCACCCTGCTGACCCTTCTGCCCTACGTAGAGCGCAAGCTGCGCAACCGGAGCGCCCGGCACGAGGACTCGAGCGCGTGGGAACAGCGGCTGCTCAGTGCCTTTCATGCCTTCCATGCCGCCAAAGCGGTGCACACATTCCTTTACCTCATCAAGTACGCCTCCAGTCACTCTCCCCTCTTCCGTGCCCTCCGCCTTACGCTCCGCTATCCGAGTGAGCCGCCGCGGGAGGATCAGTGGACCTACCTCGTGCTCAAGATGCTCGAGGTGCTGGCCTTCTTCCTGCAGTTCGTCCAGTGGTGGTACTCAAACGACCAGCGTCGCAAGGTGGGCGGTACCCTGCTGAACCCAGAGCCGATGCCGCGGCAGCAGCGGGATCTCGACGATCTGCCCGATGAAGTCAAGCAAGCGATGCCCAAGCGTGGCGAGTGCCCTGTCTGCCTGCTCCCCCTGCAAACGCCAACGGCCTGCTCCGTCTCCGGCTACGTCTTCTGCTGGAAGTGCATCGTTACTTACATGAAGGAGCACGGCCATTGTCCGGTCACACGTCACCCCATTACCCTAGAGGACTTGGTGCGCATCTACGAAACGTAGTGCCTTAGGTTTCCATAAGTATTTTGTTCGTTTTTATATTTTTTAAGACTGTTTTTCCAATACAAATGTGATAAAGAAATGTGGCTTTGGCTCAGATTGCGGTCAAGTGGACGCCCAGACGCCGGTCGTAGTGGTAGTGGTAGTGGAGAATTCGGGGATTCAGGAGAACCGGAGAGCCAGAGGTTTAGAGAGAATTTCGTCCAGTTGTTAATACATTTTTATAGATTTAAAAGTACATCTTACAAAGCCTACACATTTAAGTCTTCGATTTGGTAGTTTTGAAATGATATTGATTTTCCTTAGAGATATACCGTGCTCCTCCGGTGCACTACCACCTCCTCGACGTGCTGGACGCTAATCAATCGGTATAACAGGTGGCAGGCCAATCCAATCGCGGCAATTAAGCCCAGATAGAAAATTAGGGAAAGAACCGCTGACAGAAGGACTTTGAGTAGCCAAAAGGCCCAAGAAAGTAGCTTGAACAAGGTCGAGACTAAAAACTGGAGTACAGACCAAACGGTTCGCAGCAGCCAAACAAGGAGAGCCACCAGTTTGGATGGCAAATACCACAGCAACTTGAAAATATATCTGATAAAGGATATATTCTTCTCCTCCTGACATCCGTATCTAGTTTCCTTGGAGCTCAATCCATTCTTGCGGCAAATCAGCTTCTTTCCCTTGGACAGATCACAGCGGCAGTTTTCCAATGGCTGGCAAAAGTTCTCATCTTTGGGGTCACACAGTCTGACGCACTGCTCGTAGCTCATGGCATCAGCTTCGTTGTCCAACTCCTTCCAGCATAGGCAGTCATCGGTGCAGGGAGTGAGGTCTTTGTCTTGTGAGTCCTGGCCATTGAAAGTTCTCAACAGTTGCCAACATGGGAAAAGCAAGACAAGAAGACACACTAGGCGGCTATCCATAACTAATGCCGGTTTTTTCTAGTAATTTTTTTTGCGAAGATTGCAGTCAGTGCAGTGCAGTGTTCTGCGGAAAACTGGAATATCATGTTCGTTCTCTAGGGGGTGCAGAAAAAGCTCTCTCTATATATGTATATATTCACACATTTGAGATCATTTATTATAGTTTCGATTGGCAAGTTACTCAGCTTATAAGTATTTAAATTTTAAAATCATGTAAAATAATCGAAGAAAGCATTCCTAGGCATTTTTAGTTATTTATACATACATTTTTATGTACCTTTTCGATGTTTATTTAGCTTTTGTTTTTGTACATATGCATCTTAATATTGAAATAATTCAAGAGCACACTCAACTAAGGGCACACAAAACTTCTGGTGGATAAAGTAGAAACTTCACATTGCCGCCATGGATAGGAAATAGAGGAGCACCAGACGGCTCTTCAGCCGCAGGACAAGCTTCTGCTCATATACATATTTCCCAGGTCTTTTCCAACAACACGTAATTGGAGCATACATACATATGTATGTATGTAGGTGCCAGCCATGACGATGGCATTCAGGAAAAACATACAGACATACAGGCAATGCTCAGGATGGAGTCGCCAGGGGACTGGCCATAGCATGTTGCACATGCCCATGCAATTGCATCCGGCATCCAGGCCCAGGGCTGCTACCCGTTTACTGCCCTGGCGCTAGGAAAGCCCGGCAGGATGTGGAGGAGTTGTCTTAAAGTTCGTAATCAAGGGCATCACCAGGTAGGTAAACCATAGTGGGGCACGGGCAGCAGGCCCAAGGTGAGAAGAGAAGCCACCGAGTAGCGAAGGTGTTGTCCATGTTGACTAATTTCGGTGGGGGAAACCCTAATACCTTGGCATTCTTCCAGTGACAAATTTATGAAGACATTCTTTTTGATATTAAAAAAATCAATTTATTTCAATCAAAGCTTTTTTTTAAGAGTTCGGTAATTGCCACTGCGCTGCTAAAGCTCAAATAAATACAATCGTTTTGCTTGGAGTATCATTTAAACCAATTTCGAATCGCTTCTTGTGTAAAAATGTAACATTCTGCCTAACTAAAATCTTGTATAAATAATGAATTTTTCTTCATACTGAATTCATCTAACCTTTCTAGCTTACAAATAAATAATGAAAAGAAACCACCGAATCGCGAAAATAGAACCAATCGAGGGAGTTTAGATGTAGAGCCTTAACTAAAAGCGTGTCCTGTCATACTGCATCGTTTTCGGCAACGGAATCCCTGTGGAAAAATTAAGTAAACCTTGAGCTTAAGCTAATACCGCGTATGTACAGAATACTCGATGATGGGTCGCTGCTTGGGGCGACTGGCTGGATGCTAGCTGAGCTGGTGTAAGATCTGTGTTAGAACTGTGATAGGTAGAGGCCATGCTTGGCGTCGCACACCACGTTGAGGGCGTGGAAGTCCCAATAGGAGGTCATGTGGAAGCCCATGTTGGTCAGCACCACCACATACTCGAACAAGGCGAAGAAGGTGTAGACTGTGTGGGTGTAGAGATTAGGAAGATATAAGTAAGGATCTTTTTCTTCTACTCCCAAATTATCCTTGAAATCTGTTATCATCCATTTTATTATCAATATCATTTTACGACCCTCACTTACCTCCCGCCTCGCAATGGGAATTGTGCCTGACGAAACAATATCCCGCCAGTCCAAAGGCCACCACATTGACCAGAAAGAGGTTCCGCTTGTACCTCAGCGACTTCTCCTCGTGCGGCAAGAGCACTGCCTTCCGGGCATTCCTGTTCAACAGATACGAGACGAGCATGTAGCACTCGGAGCAGGCGATGAACACCACAAAGGCGTTCCGGTGCGTCTCATAGTGATCCGCCGACGTCCAAAAGGAGAGGCAGAATAGGGCAAGATCCTCTACCACGTTCAGGCAGCAGGCCAGGACGCCCAGCAACCGCCGACTGCGTCTGATGTGCTCGCGATAGTGTTCCAGGTACATCTTGGCCACGGCCAGCCGGAGCGGCAAGTGCAGGAAGATGGCCAGCCGCCAGACCGTTCGCTGGGGCTCATAGTTCCCAATGGCCGCCGACACAGAGGGCAGATAGTTGGCCACATCGCAGTGGGTGTAGGTGCTCCGCACAAAGTCAAAGGCCAGCGACCAGGCCACGCAGAAGAGGAAGCCGCCCAGGGGCAGGCTCAGAGCGGTAAGCGCCAGTCGGGCGAAGGGCAGCCGGAAGAAGACGCTCTTCGGGTCGCTGAGGCGCTCGTACGTGGGCAACATTTGGGTGCGAGAGTGGGTCTAGGAGGATGGGTTGGTTCAGTCAGCGGGCCGCGATCCTCATTGCATCTCTCCCAATTAGCTAAAATATCCGCGGACTGCTTACGTTGTAAACATTGCGTAGGAAGTTGTAAACAACTGAGTGATCGATATCATCAGCTGGCTATCGACACCTGGCGGGGGTGGGCTTGAACAAAAGTAACTGCCATCAGAGATGGCACAACTATCGATGGGTATATATTTAGCTATTTAAAGCCAACAGTAAACTAACGATGCATTTTGTTAATTAAGATAACTACAAAATGTATTAGGTATCTTTTTAATTAAAAAATGATGAAAACAAAGAAGTTACAGAAATGAAGTAGTTAAAGAAATTATTTAGTAATAATAAAAAGTAGCTAAAAAAAGCTAACTTGGCTAAGCTAAACCAGTAACACCCGCTATCGATATCGGTGCGTCTATCGCCGGCTATGTGTCATCCCTAGCAGCGCTAAACAAAAACAAAACACGCGCAAAAAATAAGGAAAAATTGCCATTGTTTATACCGGACAGATCATCAGCCTTTGAATCCGCCAGAGATGGACATTCTACTGGCCAACGTGAACGGCCTGCAGTTCAAGGCGGAGCGGGACCTGATCGAGCAGGTGGGCGCCATACCGCTGCCCTTCTATGGCATGGACAAGTCCATTGCTGCCGTGTGCAACTTCATCACGCGCAGCGGCCAGGAGTGCGACAAGGGCAGTGCCTGCCCCTTCCGGCACATCCGCGGCGACCGGACCATCGTGTGCAAGCACTGGCTGCGCGGCCTCTGCAAGAAGGGCGACCAGTGCGAGTTCCTGCACGAGTACGACATGACCAAGATGCCCGAGTGCTACTTCTACTCGCGCTTCAATGCCTGCCACAACAAGGAGTGCCCCTTCCTCCACATCGATCCGCAGAGCAAGGTGAAGGACTGTCCCTGGTACAAGCGCGGCTTCTGTCGTCACGGACCCCACTGCCGGCACCAGCATCTGCGCCGGGTGCTCTGCATGAACTACCTCGCTGGCTTCTGTCCGGAGGGTCCCGCCTGCAAGCACATGCATCCCCGCTTCGAGCTGCCACCCCTGGCGGAGCTGAGTAAGGATCAGCTCCACAAGAAGCTGCCCACGTGCCACTACTGCGGTGAACTGGGCCACAAGGCCAACTCGTGCAAGCAGTATGTGGGCAGCGTGGAACATCGCAACAATATCAATGCCATGGATCACTCGGGACACTCTGGCGGGCACTCGGGCCACTCAGGCGGACACTCTGGTCATTCTGGACACTCTGGTCATTCTGGTCACTCTGGACACTCGGGACACTCGGGGCACTCAGGTCACTCTGGCCACTCCGAGGGCAACGAAGACGGCTCCTCTGGCCACCACAATCAGCACGGTCCGCCCGGCTACGTCAAGGTGCCCACGCCGCTGGAGGAGATCACCTGCTACAAGTGCGGGCACAAGGGTCACTATGCCAACAAGTGCCCCAAGGGCCACCTCGCCTTCCTCTCCAACCAGCATAGTCATAAGTAGAGCCTAGGAGTAAGAGTTCGTAATGTAGCCCCCACAGAGGGAGAGAGTTCAGAAATAAATCTTCCGCGGAGACGGCGGGGTCTTCCCTTCGAGTCTAGCTGCTGGAGGTCGCTAAGCAATCAAGTTGAAGCTCTGGAATAACTGCAACCAACTGCCCCTTTGTTATCAGCGAAATAAAAACATAATTTTCCATTTAATTTTACTAATTTTGAGTCGGCAAACTTTTTTTTTAGTTTTTATAAAAAAAAAAACACCAAAAACTGGGTTTTGAATTTGTTGGCTATCGAAAACTTTTCGGTATTTAATCGATAGGGCCATCGATAACTTTTGGGCCCATCGATATACCGTTCGCTCACCGAGTACAAACATCAATTGCGCACCAAATTTTCAGTAAAAACAAACAGAGTCGGATTATTCGGACGGAAGCCAAACATCCAGGAGCAGCCATGACAATTCTGGGCAAATTGCGGGGAGAGATCAAGGACCAGGAGAAGGTGCCACTGCCTATGAACCTCAACGATGAGGCACTGCTGCACCATGGCTCGTTAATCGCAGTAAGTTTTCTTCCTCTCGCTCCCCATTTTGCGCAATCGTTTGGGGCGAAGTGTGTCCTTGTCCCCCACCTGCCCTGTCTCTGTGCTGTCCTTCGGCCCGCGAGCCACAAGTTTCGCAAGTGGGTGGCTTGGTGGGAGGTCGCATTCCTGCGCTCCGAATTCCGAATCCGAGTCCGAAGCGTAATCGGGGAATCTCCAGCCTCAGCAGCAGCTCGGCTGCCTGCAGGCTATCGATTTTTCGCTCGCTTGGAATTCCCGCTGTCCTTGCACTGTTTTTCTCTGACGCTGCTCCTCAGCTACTCCCCTGCTGGCTTCCTTTAACCCCTCCCCCCTTCAAGGACTCGCTCCCCGAGGTCAGAGCTGAGGCTCTGCTGGTCCTTCCTGTTGCTGTGTTGCATGTGCAGCCCGAGTGGCCCTGACAGCTGGCTGGGATGGAGCAACCCAATTTGGCTTTCCGAGCTCCAATTTCCAGCTCTTTGTTGTCGCTGACTGGCACTTGCTCTTTGGCCGCGCACAGTGACCTCGATAAGTGTGTTTGCACACCCTCCCAGCAAGACATGACCAGCAGGTGTAAAGAGTAGCCCAAAGAAAGTCGTGTCTTATCAGCAAAAACTCCAGACTTTTCGAATTCTCCACATACATATATCGTCTTATCTCTTAGTCGTATCTTTATAGATATATATTTGCTATTTTTGCTATTTCCACCGCCCATTTTGGTGTGTCTAGGGACCACTGTATCGTAATGGGCAGCGATGATGAGTTAATAATAACTAACGTAGGGTTTCATTAGGCGTAACCCAAATTTGTATAACTTAATGAAAGCTAATTAATTGGATTAGATTGCGTTGTCATCTATTTATGAGATTAGTTAGACTAAGAAATATGATACTGAAATAATTTATTATATTTTCTTTTTTGTTTAATATCTTTGTTCTTACCTAAACCTTTACCTATATTGTCACCAGTTTTAGTATCAGTAGGGTTTAATAGGAGAATTTTCTATATTCCAATTTCTATGTATAAAAATAATAATTTGAATTTGATATTGGGACAAATGTTTGATAACATGAATATTTTAACGTTGCACTACGATCATTCGCTATTGAGCGTTATATATTTGTGTATATATCATTGAACTTCTCTCGATATATTTAAAGTTCTAACTAAAATTTCTGGATAATGTTTAAAGTTCTGGAATCTCTACTGTAATAATTATTTGTGTGTTTTTCATGTTTTACTGATTAGAAATAATAAAGATTAAAGAATAAAGCCGCTGACACAATGCGGCTTGGGTGTCCAATGATTAGTAATACTAATTTGGTATACAATTTGATTATAAATTATTTATAGATTTAAAATAATGACAAAGAAATGCTTGTATGGTACCCCCCAAAAAGCTATTCAACTTTTTCCGTAAATACCGATTTTGCTTGAGTCAGCATTTAATCACAATAAAATTTAGCTTCTAGAAAATGGGGATAACTTGATATTCTATAATTGTATTTATTTATATATTTTTTTTTTCTGGAATCAGCATTTTTGATAAAAGCAAAATATGCTTTAAAAAAAAAGGCAACTAATTTCGGAAAGCCGAAATTTGTATGCCCTTGCAATATGCCATAGGATCTTGGCAAGATCTTGAATCTGTATACTAAATTTATTTTTTTAAGAAATCAAAATTTTTCCCAATTTTTAAATATTTTCAAATTTTCATATATATGGTTTATAGGGTTTGAAATGGCACCTTCACTGACTAAAACTGTTAAACGTCAGAAAAGGTATTAATGTGGTAATATTTATCACTAAAATAATAATAATGTTTATATTTCAATATTTATCACTAAAATAATACAACTTGAACACTTACTGCCTGAGTCAACGCTAAAAGCTCTACTTGTTTTCTTTGTGATTGCAAATTATCGCCGTTTTTATGAGTTTTCCCAATGGAAACAGTTTGAATAGGATAAGGCCTAGGCGATATGACAGCCACTGAATGCACATATATTTCTCCCAGAAAAGCCTGTGTATGAATCCCATTTTGGACTTTAATTAGTACCAGGAACTAGTAGAATTTAGAATAAATATTAAATGTACAAATAAAGTTCCTTGGGTATTTTTGTTTTGAGATTAAATAATCAAATGAGTGTCAAGGGTGTTGTATATTTAATTTTTGCAAGTCTACAAAAAACAATGTATATTATGGTTTTAAAAAAAGTCCCAAATAACTAATTATACAAGTTCGCCTTTATCTTAAAAAGCCCAAAGTCGCCTATAGCGACACCGAAGCCGATGCCGAGTCCATGGTCTTCAACAGGCCACAGCACCACTGCTTGAAGTCCTTTCTCCTGTTCCTCATCGCCGTCGTGGTGATGCTGATGGGCGTACTGGGCGGCTGGACCCTGTACCGACTGTACGCCCCCTCGCATGCCAGCATGCGGTACCATGCCCTCTGCGAGATCCCCTATCCCGAGGACTCGATGGAGCAGCCAAGGATTTACCAGCGCAGCGACGAGCCCTTCGCCCTGAACTGGCGCGCCCTGTTGCCGCAGTTCGGACCCCTGCCGGATAGCGGCGCAGCCCTGGACGAGAGCAGCAGCTATTTCCGCGAGGAAATCGAACTGGATGGCGAGAATGACGACGATGGCTACGCCAGGATCGATGTGCCCGACTTCAAGGACGGACGACGCGGCAGGTTCATGCACGATTTCAAGGAGAATCAGTCGGCCATCATCGACACCACCACCGGCAGGTGCTTTATCATGCCGCTGGACAGGGAGACCACCCTGCCGCCCACCAGTTTCGTGGATCTCATGAAGAAGATGGGCACTGGCTACTACAACATCGACACGGAGCGTGTGCGTCGCCAGATGCGCGTGGTCACGCCCCGCATCACCGATCTCTCGCTCATCTCGGAGCGCATAGCCAACGAGTGCTACGACATGAAGGTCTATCAAATGGAGAAGTTCATCTCGGGGGGTAAGTGTTTTCTTGGAGGAGCATCATCTATCCCCATACTTAACTTCCCCTCCATCTCCCTCCTCCTTGCAGTCTCGAAGCGTTCAGCTGATCCCTTGCCCGAGGCCGGCAAGTATGCCGAGTTCATGGGCAAGGGCGTCATCGAATACGATCTGGCCAACATAGCCGAGGTGGAGGCCTACGAGGCCAACGAGCAGCAGCAGCAACGCGCCTGAGCGGCCAGCTGGAGGAGGATCTTTTAAGCTACAACAACAACACCCCCATAAATATATGTGGAAGAATACACACAACCTAAACCTAAACCTAAACAAATTATTACTTAGAATCGATTTATACATGTAGCGGACGCGCGAGGTCTACGATCTGGAGTCTGTCATCATCATCTGGCCAAGGGAATCGCCTGGAGTCCTAGTAAAGAAGCGTAAACAAAAAATGTACCTAGAGAACGCAATCAAAAGCGATCGACGAAATTTGTGACAAATACGACGGAGCAAGGGAGAGGATAGCAAGGAGAGCAAGGAGAGGATCGGATATCAGCATTCCAAGTACATATTTTATATAGAAGTATGCTCCTTTAACCACTTATTCCAACGGGTAGCGAGTGTAGATCGAGCCCAGCAGCAGCCAGAGTCTAAGATCCCCAAGGAAACTATCATCGGAAACAACAAATTAATCTAAATGTTCTTTAAACTTAATTCAAAATGTATTAAACGCGAATTTGTGATCTTTAGCGGGACTTTTTTGCTTTATTAATTAATTTAAAATTACAACTAATTAAATACTTAACAGCTTAAAGCTCCTATAGATACGGCTTGCACAGAGCTATGGTGTGATCCACGCCGTAGGCCACCTTGCTCACCTTTCCATTGATGGCCGCCTTGAAGGGGAAGAACTGATCCTTCTTGTGGCCCAAGCCGAGATGCCCAAAGCGATTTTTGCCCCACATGAAGAGATCCCCGTCCGAGTTGACGGCGCCCATGTGGAAGACACCGCATCCGATGGAGACCACCGTGGTGGCATTGCTGAAGTCATTGCGCCCGAAGAGAGGCGGCAACAGATGCTGCGGCCGCGAGGTCTGCTCCACGAAGGGCCCGAAGCCCAGAATGCCAAAGCCCCAAGTGTAGACCAGTCCCTGATCGTTCAGAGCCATGCAAAAGGATCCTCCGGCCGCCACATCCTTGATCTTGCCAATGCCCTTGGTCAGCTTAAGGGCACGGGGTAAATTTATCTGGGTTTCCGCATGCTCAGAGTCGTCCAGCTGGCCGTACTCCGAGTTTCCCCAACCGAAGACATCGCCCGCCTCGTTGACGGCCAGAACGCAGTCGGAGGAGCAGCTCAGGCGAACGATCTTCTCCTTGGCTATGTCGCCGGCAATGAGGGTGATCAGGCCAGCGGTGTGGTAGTTTCCCTGGCCGGTCTGGCCGTCGGCGCCCCAGCCGCAGGTGTAGATGCGTCCGGATTTGGTGAGGAACATGGTGTGATCTTGGCCGCACTCCACATGCACCAGTTCGTCCTCCTTGCCGCAAATGTCCTCCTGGGGAATGCGGTGGATGAGGGCGCTCTTGCTGTAGCGCTCCTCCTCAATGATGGAGCGCCCGCACTGGCCGTACGAGTTGTTGCCCAGCGTGAAGACGGTGCCATTGTGCGTGAGCACCACCAGGTGAGCCCGGCCCGCCGACATGCTCTTCACCTGCATGTCCTCGTCCGTTTCCCCCTGGACGCGCGGCAGCTTAATTGCCGTGGGGTAGATTATGACGTCCAGGTTGGCAGGATCCTTGGGATTACCCTTCACCTGGAAGCCCAGCTGCGAGTCCGTGTTTAGACCGCTCCCGAAGAGCGTCTCGCCGTCGTCCCGGCGAACGGCATAGGCCGTGAATCCGTAGCCGGCGGTAACGTTTGTAATCTCGTTGTTGTTGGAGAACTGCAGCCGCGTCGGATGGTGCACCATCTCCGTGTAGCGCTCCTGGGCCTTCTTTACGCTGGTCTGGAGGCCCAGTGCGCCCGTTTCCTGGAATCCCCACACATAGACGCGGTTCTCATGGCTGTCCGTCACCTTCGGTGTGTACTCCTTGATCTTGGACTTGTCCTGCGCCAGCACACTCCGCTTTGCCTTGGCGGTGTAGGCTCTGGTAAGCACGGGACCGATACCCCTCCAGTTCCTAAGCATGTCCGGGGTTTTTTTTTACTTAAAACATGTTTAAAAGCGAGATTATGTTATAATTCCTCAATTTATTCTGCAGAGGGTTGATCAGCTGGATTCCTATGCGTTTACCAATACTGTTTTGCATTGGTTGGTGTCCACGATAACGGTAGCCATCGACAACAAAGCTGTAGTCGATTGATTGGAAGTCACCTTTGTCATTCGACAACAGCAGCAATCGAACTGGTGACCATCAAGGCATCGAGTACGTTAATCGAATAATAAATAAACGAAGGAATCGGAATCGAAATCATTAAAAATTAATTGAAAAACCGCAAAACCAGCGCCGAAAAAGTGTGTAACCAGCTGGTAAATTAACCCAAAGTGTCGCGTTCAACGCTCGCATAGCCGAAACTCGTGGATTTACGTGCAATTCAAGTGATTTTCCATCGCAGCAGCAGCAGCATATGTACACACTCACACTTGCAGACGCACACGCACACCACCCCAGTCCGCCGTGTATATACATCTGTAGGTGCGTTATGTACAAAGTATTATAATTATAAAATTGCAAGTGAGCCCAAGAGAGTGTGTGAGTGTGTTTGTAAAGTGCAATAGCCTGGGCGGAGAGTTCGGAGCGGAGTGTGTGCGGTGGAGAGTGGAGAAAAGCAAAGTGAAGTGAAGTGCGCGGCGCTGCTTCAGGAGATTCATATTCATCCATTGCCATGTCTGGTCAAAGGGCTGCTGGAGCCGCTGGCTGCTAGGGCAAGCAAGAGGATATCTGGCCACAGATAAGGACACACAGCGCAAAGGAGTGCCAGCAGGAGGAGCAGGAGCAGGGATAGGAGTTGCCGTCGCAAGCGCTTCGTCTCCGGTAGGTACACACAAAATATTCGGCTGCTCCTTTTTAGCTCCTGTTTGTGTCGCTCTCTCTGTCTCTCCGCTTTGCTCTCTTTCGGGTGCCGCCCGCTCACGCTGCGCTCTCTCGCGAGTCGCAAAGCACCTGGTGGTGCAAAGAAGTCCTCTCCGTGGCCCAGTGGGTGGCGGCTTTGGCCTGCAACCCTTGTGGCCCGTCACCTTTTTTTGGGTAACCATGGTCGTGTGCTAACTGTGCCATCATCCTTTGCATTTCTGGCATCACTCCTCCTGCAGGACCCCACCCCAGTCCTGCCTGAAAGAAAGCCACCACCACCTCGCAGAGATTTTGCGCAGCAGCTCTCTCGCAGCGCAGCTCTGGGCACGGCCGGCGACTCCCTCGGCAACAAATCCCGAAAAATACGGAAAACAAAGCCCGAAACCCAAACCTAATCCCAGTCCTCTCCAGAAGCGTCTACTTAATCAACTCCGAGAATGGGCTTCCACAGCCCACAGAATGAGTGATCTTATGTAAACAGGCCACGGATGAGGGGCTGCCCTTTGCCTCCCACGACTGACTCCCAGATAAGCCCCTGCCCCATGCAGATGGCCCACTTTTAGTTTCTCCTCCCCCTCCACTTCCTCCGCCAGCCCCAACCCAGTCGTAACTCAATGTTATAGAACTATAAATGCTCCCATTTACGGGGCCACCAATTTGTTTGCCACGGAGGAGGAGCCACCACTGCTACTCCCTCGAATGGAACCGCCGATCATCTCGGGCCACTCCACTCTCCAGAGAGTGGAAGAAAGGGAAATACCGAAAAAAAGAAACTTTCCGCCTCATAAACTCGTGGGCCCGTCGTCCGTGTTCCCCAAAGCACGTGCAACTCTTTCTTTCTTTACTTTTCTTTCCTTGTTTCTTTTTTTCCGCTGGCATTTTGCTATTTCTTTGAAAACAAGACGAAATGCTGTCAAGGCAATGGCACCCAGTACACAGCGGGAAAATAAGTTTATCGCAACATCTCCGATTAGATAATCATTTTAATTCAAGATCACAGTTAGTGGGTAACATGCATGTTGTTTGCTAAGTGATATGAACCAGAATTGATAAAGATATGATAGTACCTTCGTTGTCAGCTGTAACTGCAGCTTATAAGCCATGGCAGCGCAGCGATTTTCAAGGTCGGAGCAAGACAAAAGGGTTAAATATGTGAGATAATATCTAAATATTTATACCCTTGCAGGGTACTACAATTTTAGTCAGAAGCTTGCAAAGCAGTGAGAGGGTCATTTCCGACCCCATAAACCACATATATTCTTGATCAGCATTGACAGGCGAATCTTTCTGGCCATGTCCGGAAAAAACTGATTTTTTGGCCATTTTTTCAAAAATTGATAAGGGGTTACATCATTAAAATTTGCAAAAATGACAAAAAATTTGAATTTTTTAGAATTTTAAATACAGTATGCAGTTTTGTTAACCTACAAAAAACTAACATAGAGAAGCTTTCCGAATTGAATTTAATGGATTTTTGGCCTAGTTATGGTTTTTTTAGGCTTTGATTTGTCCAAAAAATTATCCTACGGAAATAAAATCTATAATAATGCGAATTGTCTTATTAGGCTTTTAGAATTTAGCTTTCCAGTTATTTAACTCCCTATTCATAATCTTCTTCTGCATTCCCAATCTTATTATTCCAATTAACGATCGCATTATATCACCAAACACAAATATCCCAAGTTTATGCGATATAAAGAGACGATATACCGTCACAAGAAGCTCTTTCCCAAAGTAAAAAAAACCAAGGAAATAGTTTCCACAATCTATACAACCAAATGAAAACCCAATAAATTCGTCCACACCCTCCTCGAATCGATTTTCAAAACACAAACAAACAGACGTCAGAGTGTCTCGGGATATCTGTGACAACATCCCAGAAAATATAGCCCAGATATATTCTGTGGGACAATCCAGGCGCTGTTGATATCGCACAGATGGTGTGAGAAGAAATTCCCCAATTTCCGGGCTACTATTTCCCCCAGTGTAGCGAGGGGGCGGGCAGGCAGCGGCCTGTTGTCAATGTCTTGGCTGTTGTTTGGACGGACTTATGCAAGCGCAAACAATAACAAAACAATTGCCAAGCCAAAGAAAATCCAAATCCGAAACCCAACAGCAGTGCAGTTCATTGGCAGCCAGCCAGCCAAGCGTTTCATGTTTACCCAGAGTGGAGCTCCACCTCGTCCTCCTTACACCTTATCACCATCGGAGACACAATCTTTTTTGGGTTCTTTCTCTGCCGCTATCTGGCTCGGTTACGGTTTCACTCCCCGCTTTCTCCTCGACACAGAGAGAGAAACAATAACAGAAAGGGGCTGAGGGTGAATCACTTGGCGACCAGTTCCTCCACTTGAGCAGGGAACTTGTCGCCTATCTCGGCGAAAGCGAAAAGCCTTGACTAATCGATGGCAAAACAAACAAACCAAAAGAGAAGACTTCGTGTTATCACATAGAATTATTATGGTGACAGGAAGTTCAAGCTAAATGTTTTAGCAAGAAAGTGGTAGATTTTTTTGAAGCGATCGAAGCAGTCATAGTTCCAGGTTAGGTAACTGAGAAATTCCTTAGGAAACATGAAATTTATACAGTTTAAATTATATTTTGGTATATTTATATTTAAGTTAATGTTGTGGGAGTTAAGCCTTTAGCTGAGTCATTTTCACTCTATTTATAACCTTCTTTCAAGTCATTTTCTGCCTTTACCTCGGGCTTAAATAAAAGTGAAACCACTTACAAATGTGGCTTAAAGTCAAAGCCCCAGAAGAGCAGAGCGTCTGACACTTATTGATTTTTAATTATGGCTTGGCTACGACATTGACTTTGATTTCCGTTGGGGTCTTTAGCTTGGCCATCGAACTCTCGAGTCTCTTTCTCTCTCTGGGCGATCTCTGCCAGCTGGCTTATGTCACTCGCTTTGGCCGATAAATCTCGGCCAAGAAACCAATTTCCTTAAACCGCAGCCAAAATCCCGTTTGTGACTCATTGCGGTCGAGTTGCTTAGTCTGTTTGGACCTGAAACAGAGGCCATTATTGCTCAAGATCTGTCGCTTTGTATGCATAAGGGTTTCCCGGTTCTGTGACCTCCTCTCTGTTTAGGGGAATCAATAACCGATGATGGTGGCAGTCGCAGTTCCTCTGGCAATTGGTTTCAATTGAGGCAACTTTCACTTGCACGGATTTAATTGCCACACAAACTGGAATGGCCAGCTCCCTGCTCCCAGCTCCCTCATCACTCACACCAACCCACACTCACAGCTCATTCACTCAGTCATCCTCCTTAACGCTGGCTCGCTGACCCAAACAAACATTTTCAGTTGGTTTCTTGTGTACTTCTTAAAGCTAATTTTCACGCTTCTTGGCTGAGAAAAATTGAAACCTAATTTGCATATCATTTGCTCTGTTTTACCTTTCTTTTCCATCTTCTTTTTTGTGCTTTATGTTTGCGTTTGCTTATCATTTACGTTTGCCACGCCTACTACGCCCACGCCTCTGCCTCTGCCTCCTGATAACGCCTGCTCCGCCCCCCAGCAAGTATGCATTGGCCAGAGGCGGCAACATGCAGCAAGCTTAGAGTGCCCGCGGGCAGCAGCAACACATAACCCCCGTCATATCTACATCTACATCTACATCTACATCATCAACATCAAGTCCAAGACCAAGACTAAGATCAAGACCAACTCAAGAACCCTGTCACACGCCTCCCTTGCCTCCAGGAGCAGCAGCTGTAACAACTGGGCGCCCCTTGCGGAGTCCCAGCCGGAGGAGCAGGAATCTTCCCGCGGCGGAGGAGCAGACCGGTAGTCTGGAATGTTGGAACACCCCCAGCGGTTCGTGCGCAACATCCCCGACTCCTCAGCCAGCAGCAGCAGCAGCAGCTCGCATCATCAGTATCCGCCACAGCTGCCGCAGCATCAGAATCTGAACCAGAATCAGATTTACCAGTACCGTCCCCAGGTGCCAGTGCCAGGATCACCTGCCCACCATCAGCGGCACTCGTCGCTGTCCCAGCAACAGCAGCAGCAGCTGCACCACCGCACCCTGTCCACCGCCTCCACGTGCAGTGCCCAGCACAAAAGTGTGACCTTCGGCCAGCCAGCGCTTGACTGCGGCATCGGCAGCGGAAGCGGAAGCGGCAGCGGGAACTCCTCCAGTGGCAGTGCCGCAGGAAACGCTGGAACCCAACCAATGGCGGGCAACATGAAGCACGGTGAGTTGCAAAATCAGATTCTACCTACCCTTGGACTCCAACTTTACTAATAATTATACTCGTTATTTTTCCCAGGAAAATCTCAGGAAGACGTGTGCTATGTGGTAGCCAAGTACGACTATGCGGCGCAGGGTGCTCAGGAGCTAGATCTGCGCAAGAACGAGCGCTACCTGCTGCTGGATGACTCCAAGCATTGGTGGCGTGTCCAGAACAGCCGCAATCAGTCCGGCTATGTGCCCAGCAACTACGTGAAGAAGGAGAAGCCCTCGCTCTTCGACAGGTGCGTCTTGAGACAGAGTCCACTTCCCCCTAACCTAAGCGTTCTTCTTGCTCTGATTTCAGCAGAATTAAGTCCTCTATCTTCTATATCCCTTAAACCGTATCTGTAGCAGTAGCTGTAGATGTATCTGTATCCGAGAACTCTTTGATATTTGCTTTCGGCTTTCGTATTTCTGTATTTTGTATTTTAGTTTCAAAAACAAAACAAATTTCTTTTGCTTTCTTTGTCTGTCGAGCCCCAGCCCCCAGCCCCACTAACACTTGAACTAGGGCTAGACTAAACCCACCCGGAAATCTCACCTAAATCAAGTCTTTCCTCAAAAGTAACCTGGAATATCTCTCTCATATCTCTCTCTCCCTCTGGCAGCATTAAGAAGAAGGTGAAAAAGGGCTCTTCCGGATCAAAGACTTTGCCCAATTGTTCGCCGTCGCGGCAAGTCGATAGTCCAACCATGTCACGGCGCCTGCCACCGGATCCCGCCGATGCCATTGGCACTGCAGTCGTCAAGTACAACTATCAGGCCCAGCAGCCAGACGAACTTTCGCTGACCAAGGGCACGCGGATACTCATCCTGGAGAAGTCCAATGACGGCTGGTGGCGCGGACAGAGCGGCAATTCGGTGGGCTGGTTCCCCAGCAACTACACAACGGAGGATTGTGATAACGATGGCGAGATCCATACCTACGCCATGGCCGAGAATGTGCTCGATATTGTGGTGAGTGTGCACATGCTTAAATTCTGGAGGGGATCTGGTCTCATCTGATTTGGTTTTCCCAGGTGGCGCTGTATAGCTTCACGTCGAACAATGACCAGGAGCTGTCGTTCGAGAAGGGCGACCGCTTGGAGATTGTGGATCGGCCCGCCTCCGATCCCGACTGGTACAAAGCTCGCAACAACCAGGGCCAAGTCGGTTTAGTTCCACGCAATTATCTCCAAGAGTTGAACGATTACCTGGCCACGCCCTATCGCAACACAAGCGCCGGCGGCAGTGCCGGCAATGGTAATGGTGGTGCCAGCAATAACGGTGCCGGCGGAGGCGGCGGCGGTAGCGACTCCATGGAGCGACGCAACGAGGGCAACAACAAGTCGTCGGCACAATCCTCCGGCCAGCCCATCGAGCGTCCCAACTTGGCAGGCAAGTCATGGTACTACGGGGCAATCACCAGGAGCCAGTGCGACACGGTGCTCAATGGACATGGCCACGATGGCGACTTCCTCATCAGAGATAGTGAGACTAATGTAAGTAGAAAATGGAGATCCCGCTGGAAAACAACCCTAATTCTTGTTTCTCCCTGCAGATGGGCGACTATTCGGTTTCGTTGAAGGCACCCGGACGCAACAAGCACTTCCGGGTGCACGTGGAGCAGAACATGTACTGCATCGGACAGCGCAAGTTCCACTCGCTGGACCAGCTGGTCGACCATTACCAAAGAGCGCCCATCTACACAAACAAGCAGGGCGAGAAGCTGTACTTGGTGCGGTCGCTGCCCAAGGCCAATGGAACGTAAGCAGCCACGCCACGATCAGCGCGGAATCTCAGCATCCACAGCAGCATAAGCACCCGTATTCAGCAGACACACAAAGATTATACCAAGGCTAACTTGTAGGCAGCAGCTCAGCAGCGCAGCGCAGCGCGTAATTGACGTGTAGTTTAATGTAGTTCGGATCCAGATTCATTTTGGCTTAGTTCGGATTAGATCAGACTCAGACTCAGACCAGCGTGTGTGTATATAGATCGGTTGGTTCTCGACCCTCTTTTTGTACTTTTATATATTTAAAAATTATAAAAAATTACTAAATTACCGCGCTTACTTATCCGCATTGGCTATGTTAAACGTTAAACGAGGCAGGAATAACCAAGATTCGGTGTCGTCAACATGCAATACATTTACATATTTACATATACCATGTGCACATATTATACTATATTCTAAAGCCACGTTTGTAGCGAAGACTAATGTACACAGCAGTTAGAGGAGATCGCTTTTAACCAAAACACATGAGAATATATGATATATGATGTCTATTATCCGTGCGCATACCGTAGGCAAACTAGGAATGGTAGCAAAATATCGACTGCCGATATATAAAATGAGAGAGACTCAACTCATTCGCTCCTAACAGTCATTTTTGTTATTTAAACATTATTTAATCGAGTACGACGACATAACCAACAAATTACAAACGATATCTCTGATAATTACAAGCATAATCTTAATCGTTTACCGGCGCGGAGAGCGGCGTATAAGCCATACTTGTACAGTTGAGGCAATTGCTAACCTATAATAGGCACTCATCTCCTTCATCTCTAGACATTATTTGCGATTTATCACTTACGATTTACACGATTACGCAGCGATTCCAGCTTTAACAAACAACCAGCTATTATGTTGTTTTCCTCTAAGTTTACGTTTATTATTCTTATTATTATTTTGTTTTTATTTTAGATTTAGGAGAGTAAGTTTAGCAAAAGCGAAAGTAAGGAAAAGCGAAAATAGAGTGGCTACCAGTTAAAGGACTTTTTCATTTTCATACGCGAATTTTTAAATTATAAATCTATATTATTATACAAGTACGTAAAGCATAAAACTTAAATAATTTATAATAGTAATTCAAGACAATTGCTAAACAACCAACAACTAGTACTAAAGACGAAGAAGAGAACAAACTAGAAATTATACCGAAACGGAAATGAAAATAAAAATACATTCAAATAAATCCATACAACTTATGTGTACTTATATTGATTAAGAAGTGAATTTTGGGGATTTTCACAGGTATTTGGTAAGTAAAATTGTAAACTTAACCGTTAAATTTGAATTGTTAAAATCAGCTGCCATATTCAAGTCCACAAAAAGAAAAATATTTAAGACAAAAACCCGATTTATTTTTAGATTTTTTAAGTATATTTTTGAATTAATTATTTTTTTATAAATAATAGGTAAATATTTTAGCAAAACAGTATGCAATACCAAAATTTATTTTTTAGATAATCCATAACAAAGCCAAAAATGCATTAAATTCCATTCGGAAA
>JAEIIJ010018984.1:0-18060 GCA_018904815.1 Drosophila ogumai | reverse complement strand
TTCGACTTTTCACCAAAAATGAAAATATCGCCAATTTCGCAAAAAAACATAAGGGGTTACCTCATAAAAATCGTCCAAATCTGAAAAAAAATGAAAGTTAAAATAAACAAAAATTAAGTAATCAGATTTGTTAACCTTATAAAAACTAGGACAAAAACGCTTTCCGAATAGAATTTACTGCATTTTTGGCTTTGTTATTAAATTTTAAAAACATAAATTGTTGATATTTTGACTTTTACTTTTCAAAAAATTATTATATAAGACTATAGAAAAATATTAAAAGTAAATAAAGTATGCAGATTTGTTAACCCTAGAAATACGAACAAAACAACTATTTCCGAATTGAATTTAGTGCATACAGTGGTATACAAACTTCGGCGTGCCGAAGTTAGCTTCCTTTCTTGTTTTTGATTTATAAACAATTAGGAAAATGTGTGAATATAAGAAGTAAATGCAAAGAAACCGATTTTAAATAAAATTTAAATTAAAAATTATACCCTTGAATAATTTTAGTAATTAATAATTTTTCCAAAGCCTTAATGTATTTAAAATCAATTTTCAAAAAATGGTGATTATAAAAAGTGTGCCTTAAAAATAAGATCTTAATTAAAATACATTTTTTATTAAATAACATAATTGTTTCTTTGTACATTTGATTTCATAATTCTAGGACCTAAAAATATACAAAATATTTTTCTCAGTTGACTTAAAGTTCGAAAGGTTTTGGCCTGACCATCGAAATGTATTTGGCCCTGTCTCAGTTCGTTTTGGTTAATATTGCTTCGTTGGTTCTGCTCAAAGTCTTTCGCTTTGAACCTGAAGCGCCTGCTTTGGGGGATGTGGGATTTGTGCATTGGTTTTGGGATCTGCACTGACCTGTGATTGGCCGCTTTTTTGGCCACATCTGTAAGGCAATTTGGCATGCTCGTGGATTTGCATCCGTTGCAGTTCGTGAAGCAGTGCCAGGGGTTAAAGGCAGCTTTGAAGGTTTTTACTACTCCCAGAGGTTCACTATTAGAGACAATAAAGATTTTAGTAAGCAGAAAAATTGAAATAACAATTTATAAGAATTGCTTTATTTATTACAATTTAATTTACAGAGAAAATTAATTATCTTATAGTAAAATAATTTGTATATAATATATTTCCTCATTCATATTGGCAAATACATAATAATCTTGAAACACCTATTAATACCTTAAATTGAACTAAAATTTCCCTAAGAATTTATCCATTATAATTTTCCGCCACACTTAATCAATCAATATGGAATGGAAAATGGAAAACTACACCCGCAGCACTCCTTCCAAATTGAAAATTGATCAAAGGCCGCCGTGTGTTCGTTCGGCTGTTTGTATACGAATAAGTATCACAATGTATATGTTTTATTGACTGCGGATGCAGTTCATAAACAATGGCAGTCGGCAAACCGTGGTCTGTTACCCGTAGTCCACTCGTCCGTCGTCCGGAGTCCAAATAGTCCGTGATCCGTACGTAGACGTAGCCGCAATATGGCGCGCATCTGTTACATGTTACCATATAGATATATATATTCGTTCGTGTATTTATGAAATCAAACATAAGGTATCCAGAGTCAATCGGACTCCTTTGCCGCCCCCTCTTGCAGCTGCACATTTGGCACACATGACAGAGGCATGCCCCAAGTCAAAAACGCGGGGGATAAGGCGGAAATTTTGTCGAAAGAAAGGGGGGAAACCACACACGGTACCGAAAAAAAGGGAAGATTTTTATGCATTTCCAGTTAAATCGGAAGTGGAAATCAAGATCCCGCCATGCAGATGAGCGTGCCGCGATTAACACGCTATTTCTGGAGATCGGAGAGCGGATCAGGGGAGTGCCCCGCCTGGTTCCCACATGTCACTGTTTTTCTTTTTCCCTGTAGTTTTGAAGGGGGAAAACCTGGAGGAGGTGGGTCTACTTCTCTCATATATGAGCTGCTAATGATGCCAACGGGTTAAAATGTGTGTTGTGATCTATTTCGAGTCCAAGGCGTGTTCCATCTGTTGTTTTATACACTCACCTTAAGGGGGATTATGGAATATATAAATATAAGAATTAATTATAAGTTATTAAAAATATTTATCTAACTCCAAACATTAAAAAAATTCACCATAATTTATATAGAAATTTCAAAACACTAATTTTCTTTTCAATCTAGTTTTATTTTAATTAAGAAAGGGCACTACAAATTCTCCCACTTATTCTTATTCAAACACCCGAAAAATCGTTCCTATTTACTCTTAAATTTTTTGTGTGATATTCCCCCAAGTGTTGCTCAATATTTTAGCTTTGTTTATGGCTTCTTGATATAACCCACGTGTCATATTTTATGATCAGCCATGGTCCACGAAATGGTCTGGCTCTTGGGGACACTTTGCCCAGTGTTATGAGCTTTAAATTTTAAATTTAAATTAAAGTGGCAGCGGGAAAAGCGATTTAGTTTTCGATTCTCTTGCTCAAAAAACTAAACTGAACATTTTTCGATAATTTTGTCTTGGCAATTTTCGGCACATTCGAAATGCGTTTTGACACAAAATTGACATTTAACAAACTTGTTGGCCATGTTGAGGCAACAATAACAAATGCAACGAGCTGCGACAAGTGCATAAAACACGCCCAAACCGACTTACCGACCGACAAGTGCGTTGTTTTTTTGTCAATGGACACATGTGGATGCCACAAAATGGGAAAATGAAATAAATAAAAGCCCCAGTGCCAAATTGGTCAGCACTGGGCGATCGAGCGAACAGTTGGCCAACGATCCAACGATCCGATCGGATCGGATCCGACCTGCCACCGCCATATAGAGCGGCATGCGGCGGCGCTGTCTCAGCCTCTATATGGCCATCCGACCGATATTTCAAATATATATAGATGCTTTTTTTCGCGTTGCTCGACCTGCGTATTTGGCGAATTATTTCAGCCAGCTGCCGGCTGCGATGCGATGTGAAGTCTATATAATCATATAATTCCTGCAGCTGGTGTTGGTCGGAGGAGGCCTTACACCTTTCACAATCTGACATAACCTTTTGTGTGCGAGCGATACATACTTTCGGTTTTTTTGGGGCAGTAAAATGTAACAGGTGTTTAGAGTTGAACTTTCGAATTAGAAGATAAATAGCTAAAAGGCTCGGAAACAAAACAAAATAATTTTAATAAATTTTTTGATAATGTAAATTGATTAATATAAAGTACAAAATGTTAAAAAAATTATTATTTAATGGTACAGTGTTTTTCTATACTCTAGGAATTTTTTATTAACGTAAGTAATTAGTTAATTAGAACCAACGTCAGTATTAATGACTTCTCCAGTTTAGAATTTTTTGATTACTTTCAGGTATTCATAAAAAATTAAGGAAACCCAATTAGAATCCTGTTTATGCTCTGCGATTAATCCAAGAACCGAGAACCTGCAATCTCGGTCCTAAACATTCGCACAGCGCATTAAGCTGATTAATTGAAGTCATCATCGGCTGTGGCAGGCAGAGTGAGCAAGAAATTGGAGGCCGGAGACGCCACCAGATTGCCACATAAATTCACTTAAGATTGCAACAAGCTCCGCCGCCAATGGCAATTTGTAGACAGTGCCATCCACTGTGAATCCGAGGCGACTCCAAAGACGACTCCAACTTTGGACTCGCAACTCCGACACTGGGGAGACACTTGAGTTGTGCACTGAGAAGAGAAGAAGGGATCTAAATGTATAAATTAAGTTCCATAAAGAAATGGAATGGATTTTATAAAGAATATACAAAATAAATGGAAACCGTCAGAATAAGTGGACAGCAGTTTTAAGAACTTTTGTTATTGCTTTGTTTAAGCTTTAAGAAAAGGAAAAGAAAATGTATTCATTTATGAGCTCAGCTTTGAATTAAAAATAATGTATTACCTGTTTCAACTTATTCTCAATTCTAAAAATCATTCCATAAAAACCTAAAGACACTCCATTTTTCAGGCTCTCTAAACTATATTTTTCTAGCATTTTTTCTGCGTGTAAACCGTCACCCGGGAAGTGACTGTGACAGACTGGCAAGAGGGGGGCAATGATTAAGCGAACATTTAGTGGCTGCTAATGAATGTGGTGCAGCAGCAGCAGTAACATTGCAGCAGCAGCAGCAGTTGCAGTTGCAATTGCAGGGGCAGCAAATGTCACACGCGATGTTGTGGGGTCGCGACCGCTGCATCGGCACAAACGGAGGCGTCTTCGCAGCCAATCAAGAACCCATCCCATGGATAGCGGAAAGGAGTTGCAGTTGGAGCTGCAGATGGAGATGGCTGCTGCTGCGAAGAACTCATCATCAGCATCCGCATCAGCTGCAGTCGGCTGTGGCAGACAAAACTGCAATTGACTTGAGCACTGACTGCCCCTCCCTCAAGTGCCTGCGTCGCGTCATAATCCCACATGGTCTGGGTCTGGGTCTGGCCACGGCTTTGGATCCAGCTATATAGTATTAGTATATCTGTAGTATTCAGGCTGCGGCTGTGTCTGCTGCGGTGTCTGCCGATGCCGTTTTGCCGTTGACTCGTCTGGAATGCAGATGTGTGCAGTTGCAGTTGCAATCGGACAAACGGCCAATCATGTGGGGAAGCACTGGAAAAAAGTCTTAAAAATAAATATTCAAAATAAATAAAATTATCTAATTTCTAGTCTAAATAAAAAATATATTTCTTTGATAAATAAGCCTCTTAGACACCTTTTAACAATATAAACAAAGCGTTTTAGAAATATTTTTTAGCTTCGTAGAAAGTAAAAATTAGTTTGATTATAAATAATAAATGTTACTCTTTTCAGGTAGTTCGAATTACAGTTTTAATTAAATATATTTAAGAAACTCCTACAATTTCTGGTACCCATTATTATTATCAGTGTTCAACCCACTTGCTGCTCAACAGTTTTATATCAACATTGCTAGGCATTCACTCAAGGAGTCGTCATCCGGACGCAGTCGTTGTCCCCATTCCATTCGCTATTCTCATTCTCATTTCCATTCCCATTCCCCCATTTCAAAAGCATTCCCGTTTCCATTCCCATTCCCATTCCCCCTCCCCAACAATTTCACTTCCCACTTCCTTGCAGGCATGCAGATTGTACAAATATTACTTCTTCACTTGAAGACTAATTAAATTTGAATTTTTGTATTAAGCGAGTGAGTGGGTTGAGTAGTTGTTGTGGGTCGAAATGGGGAGTTCGGAGGACTCCAGGCACTCCAACGCAGCTGCAGATGCTGGGCGAGAGATGGGTGAGAGGGATCCCCGATCCCCAAACAAGACACTTGCAGAGGCGTTTTGCTCGCCGACAACTTGGACCTGGCTGGCTGCCGGGCTCCCTGCATTGCGGCGGTGGCCCCCATCCCTTCTCCCGATCTCTTGGAGCCGAGACTTTGCCACTTGGCTGGTGGTCCAAGGCGTCTAAATTTATGGCTTAATTTGGCGCTCTTGTTAAATGCGTGTGTGTTTGTTTGCGGGGGGTTTGCTGCTGCTGCTGTGTGTGTGGTGTGTGTAGGTGGGCGTTGCTGTCAAAATTTTTGACATTTTAAGTGTGTTGTTCTTTCCCTCCCCCCGCTGACTAGGCAAATATTTGAATAGCCAAAGTGCAGATGCCTAATTGCCACAAAAAGGGCTAAGCTTGGAAAGGGGGAAGTCCTTCAAATTGGCAACTAGAAATGCGGGGTGGATATTTGGAATTATAGAAAGTAGGGAGACTAGACTCTAGAGAGAATACAAAATAAGAATATGGAATTATATTATTTTAAAACTTTAAAAAACCTTAACTTAAAGAATTTCTACTGATATAATAATATATAAAAATCATTTACTTACCTAAAAGTATTTCTGAATATTTAATTTCAATTTTCTTTTCAAGGTTTTATATTTATCATAAAACCTAAAATAGATTTAAATATTATCAACATTTTCAATATGTTTTTCTAATTTAAAACATGTATAAATTCCCCCAAAGAAGGATTCACTGAAATCTCCACAAACTGTTAAGGCGCAGCTACACATGTGCAAGTACATAAGCGTAGATATACTATATGTAGTCACTGTAATCCGTGGCAAAAAACATTTTCGCATATCGATCGATTTGCATAGACTTTTAGAGCCAAAGGCGGGCGGCAGGCTAGGGTTCATTCGCCGTTGACTGTTCGCCTGTCTGGCCAAGCGATTGCAAACCGCGGATTGTCTGAGATACTCTTGGTGAATGTCTTAACTGGGCCCAAATGCCGGCCCAATCCAATGCGGGGGCGTTTGTTCATTCGGCTCTGTGTCTAAGCCCCTGTGGCCGAACCTTTTCTAATTGTCATGCGCCAGGGCAGCTCCGGATGTCAACGATGTCGCCGATGTTGTGTTTCTCGTGTTGCTGTGCGTGCCTTGTAGTCGGTGCCCAATGTGGCTAATCGTGAGTGTCTTAACACTGGAAATAAATATTTGTAAATTTGTTTAGCACATATTTAGATATTTTGAGATCGTCTAAAAAGAGTTTTAAGTTAGTAAAGTATGTAAGAATATTAAATATATTAAGATGAATAAAAAGTTAAATATATATTCCTTATTCTTAGCGTAATAAAATTATTATTATTACATTGAAATATGATTTAGCAGTGTATCATTTTCAGTGTCAACGAGCCACCGTCTGGGCCTGATTTGAATGCGTGTTTGGTATGGGCTTTGGCCATTTTGGTGGGTCCATTTGATGGCTTCTGGCCCATAAACAAATCGGGCTGCAATTAAGCCAAAACAACGACGACAACAAAACAAGTATTCGTTGTCTGAGCTTTAAAAATAGCCACGCCTTGTCTGTCTCGTATTTTTTACATAATTATAATTAGCCACAGCAGGAAAGCGGTCAGCCAGTTGACGGCCTTTTAAGGAACTGTCACATAATTGTGAATTTAATTTGGGTTAACAGAAGGTGGGGTATAAGAGAACTTTCTTAAATATAATTTAATTATTTTTAGCAAGGAAAGACATTTTTTTAGAAGTTTTTTATTAGCATTCTTATTCTTTGGTCAACTTCTCTTATATACATAAGTAGGGGGAGTGTGTCTGCTTAGCCCGTTTGTCGTGCTCAAAGGTGCAAAAGTTATGATTTATTCGATACGAAAATAAAGATAACACCCAAGAGTCAGTTGCCACAGGGGCAATAGGGGGCAACATCGTGCCGACGCCAAGCAGCGTTAAGTCTCCTAAAGTCTGGCACAATGAAGGTGACAAATCTTGGCCAGCCGTTGGATTAGACACCTGCGGATTGCAACACGAGAAGCTGGGGTAAATGCGGAAACAGGGATTGCTTCAATGGTTATGGTTTGGTCTGAGATGCATCTCGAACGTCTTGTATTTTATATGCAGGTGTGAAAATGGCATCACCCCAAAAACCATTTACATTTTGAAAAAGATGACATAACTGTCTGAAAAATTCGAAATAAATTAATACTGCTTATAGTTCTTAGCTACGAATAATTAATAAACTAATGTAATAGAGAATATCAATCTTAATCGAATTGATTAAACTAAACTGCTTCAGCCACTTGTGTAAACTGCCAAGTTGGTATTAAATGCTGACTTTATTTAATTAATCGTTTATATATGCAATATATATTAAATATTTGTATTTTAGTGAAGATGATTGAAGGCTTGATTATTGAATTAATTAAACAAGAAAATAAAAGAGGGATTGTAAAGATACTTAAGAAGAATACGGCAAGTTGGAAAATCAAGCGTTAATGGTTAATAATAAAAAATATAATATACATATATTGGATTTAAAAATATTTAAAAACCTTTGTAAATGTGTATACAACTTTTCAAGAAAATGTAACATCATAAGAGCCTTAAATGTATACTAAATTTGGAACCTCGAAGTTTTTTATACATTTTTTTTATGTATATTTAACAGTATATTTAAAGCCCTAGGAATTTATTCGGCAATCCTGTATAACTTGTTTTTTCAAAATAGGTAAAAATTAAAAAAGAAAAACCTCTTAAACGTATTAGTTTAGGAATATAATTCTAAGCCTTATTCCCAAGCAATCTCTCCAACTTTCTTCCTAAATTTGTAAGCTTCTTAAATATTTTAGCATCTGACCCCGACCCTCTTTCCCTTATTTTCTCTTCAAATTAATGAGAAACAAAAGAATGATGATTTTCCATCAGCATAATTTCCCCCGCTATGTACGTGACCTTCTGCCCAAACACGAGGCAATTGAATCTCGGTAGCCTTCGAGCAAATTAGAGATGCACTGCTCCTTCTCCGGGCCATTCTCTTCTCCACTTTGTTGGGCAATTTGTGCACAATCTCTCCAAAGGGAGCTAACCCAATCAAGCAAATTGATTGCGCCGCTCTTTTCTAGGACAAAACAAGAAGGCGGCATCGTCGACGGTCCCTCTCCCATGACCGTTCAAATCAAACAAATGCGTCAATTAAGTTTGCATAGGAGCGACGGGAGAGTTGAGGCGACACACGACCTGGACGTGCGTCAATTAGGCAAAAGGTCTGCGGGATATAGCGATGGTTACACATGGTAATGGTGGTTGATCGGAACCCGACACACGCCCACTTTCCACAGGCAAGAGAAAAGGCTGGCAGTCACGTGGCAGGGACATTGTGCACTGAGTCAGCATTGGGATTCCTGGGATCGGAGCTCATTAGAACGAGCACTGGACACTTGGAAAAATGTAAAAAGAATTGGTTCTATGAATTTTTTATACAATTAAGACATATATTGGATATAAATAATGAAGTAAAAGGAACTAGAAATCATAGAGAATAGGTATAAAAAAAATGTTCTTATATTCTCATAGAATTTTTAAAGGATTTTTCTTACCTTTGATACCTTTTAGAATTATATAAATTATGAATAATTTACAGCTTTGTTTAACTAAAAGAAAAATATCTAGGGAGCTCTATATATAACTAGGGTTTGGATGTTAGAAATTTTTCTATGGCATAAAAATATATAATTTAGTTAAGTGTGACCTGTGGGGAGACAGGTAAAAGTTGAACGCAACGGCAGCGGAAACGAACGGCTGCAGCTGCCTCGAATTCCTAAAGCCACGTGTCAGAAATGCATGTACCCCTCTCCGCTATATAATCGTGTGTATATATATATACAGTGAATAACCCCTTCCTTTGGCCATATTCCACTCCCTGAGCTCGTGTGTTGTGTCAGCGAACAAATGTCGCCAAGCGCTGCTTGACCCAATTGCCATGCCGGGGTCATGATAATTTCAGGAGCTTTGGCTTTTGTGTATTTCGTGATCGTGAGTTGGGTTCACTTTGGTTTGTTTTTCTTACTATTTTTTTTTAGATTTTTTGCTATATCTGAAGGCGCTCCTTTTGACGGCAGTTGCACGTGGCCTGAACCCCTCAGCCTCGGCCAAGAGACGGCAATTCGAAGACAATTTCTGCCTCGTTTCGGTTTCCCCATTTGCATAAAAATCAAAGTATAGAAATGCAATGTCTTTTTGGCATGGATTTATGGCCAAAGAAGGCAGCGCCAAGGTGGGCGCCACACAAGGAAAAATCAATAGGAAAATGTCTCTACACAGGGGCGCCACATAATTTTCTTTGGGGGTTGCATGCTCTTTCTCTCTCTGTGAATTTTTATGCAAATCAATTCAAAATGGCTGCCTTCATGCGCAGTCGGAAAATGCACTTCCCAGAGAGGCCTCTTGGCCAGCAAGAGAGAGTCCCTGAAAAGTCTCCACAAAAGCTGGTACTTTTAGGGGTTGAAAATGGGCTCCAACACCGAAAAAAACCCCAAGGGGTTGTTGCCTGGGAAAGCTAAGAAATCGATTTCTGTGGACACCAGATGCAAGGCATTTCGTTGGCTCAACTTTAAGTGGGCCCTGGGCTTGGATTGGTAACAGAAATTGGGCTTTAGCCAGCTCGTTAAGGTTTGCGGTGGGAATCGAGGATACAGAGCACCAGATGCACCAATTTTTGTTGGTTAAAAGGTATTTTTTACGGATATTAAGCTGGAATATCATTGGGTTTTTTGGATATATGTATTAAAACAGCCACCTATTGAAATGGATACAACTCTTAAGGGTTGTATTCTATAAACGAGTGACATTTTCTAAATTATCTTAAACATTTTAACTAACTTAAAATGGACTTGGTAATAGAGAAATGCAATGATGGGTCTGAAATAACTTTTTTTACTTCGTTGCAAGCTCCTGACTAAAATTTTAATATCCCGATATAACATATGTATAAATATATAAATTCTAAAAAAAAATCTAAAAAGACCCATACAATTTTTTAAAATTAGCCATAATCTTACAGTTAATTCTTCGTAAACCTGAAAAAGTTTCTGTTAAAATCCCCATATAATTACCAGCTGCCAGATTGTGATTTGATAAAGGAACAACCCAACAACCCATAAAGTCCCTCCTCCAACCACTTGACACCGACAGAAAAAAACAAAAAATTCAAAAAATAAAGAAAAAGTAGGAGGAAGGACTGTGCCACACGTGACCTTTACAAAGGCGACACGAGGCAGCGTTCTGCTCATTAAGAGCATCTCTGACAAGCGTTTTTCGTGTTCCGATATGATCTTTGCAACATCCCAAATCCCGAACTTACTCATCATCAGTTAACCCCCTGAAGATGCGATCTGCTGGGCCAGACACTGTCTCTGCCACTGTACAGTGGGCACAATGTGCATTAATCTGGCAGATTCCACCCTTAACAAAATAATGATTGCCACTGGCTTCCAGTTGATTGCCTTTGTTTCCGGATTTGCTGAGTTATGTAAAATGCGCTTTTGATTTCATTAAGATTGGGTAATGTGAGAATGAATCAGATTTTTAATGGGAATAAATTTAGGGAGGAGAAGAGAGATATCATTTTATAGAGTCAGTTCCCAGGAGAAAGTTATTTTTTGAATATTTTATATTAAGGTACAAAGTATCCTTGGTTTTATTATTAAACACAAGACAACCTTTTTTTGACTTTCCGTTGATATTTCTCCTGCTGTTGTATACTTTCTTCCATGCTTTTCTCCTGACCAAAAGCAGCAACATCTGTTCGTGCCACATCGCATATCCACAACCCATATCCATATCCATATCCTCCGGAGCCGAACACCACGTAATCATGTTACGACACAAAACTGACATGACATTTTCAGCAAAAGCGATTAATATCGCACACGACTTGGACTTGGAATCGGACTTGCAAGTAAGTAGTTGCAAGTTGCTAGTTGCAAGTTGGGAGTTGGGATTTGGATTTCGTATTGTTGTCGCTGGCACTTAAGCAACTCTTGTTGCTGCCGCTGCTGCTGCAGCTGATCCCGGGGCAGGCTTTGGAAAAAGAGTCTTTTAAAATGACTTAATGGGGCACAGCTCATAAATTCACGAATTTGCATTTGGAAGGAAGCGCCTCTGGGGTAAAGTGAGTCAGCTCAAAACCCGAAACCAGAGATTCCAAAAAAACACACCGGGGACTCCGACTCAGCATTGTCTGAAAAAACTCTGTGTGACTGGCAGCCTAATAAACACAATTAACTTCATCATTTTGAACTCAAATTATTTCATTTCAATGCGATAAAATCGCAAATCACGAAGCGAAAGCTGAGCAGACAATAGAGCCAGAGGACCACGACCACGACGACCAGGACGGTGAAAATTAAGTCAAACTAAGGCTGCAAAACGTTTACCAATCGGAGCGATCGGGACATGCAGGTTACACTTGACAAAATTAAATTTACTATTTAAATAAGAATAAATTTTTATATTTATTTCTATTAGTAAAAGAAGGAATTATTCTATCTTGTTGTATTTATGAATTGTAACGTACATAAATTGAAGTTTATAAGTATAGTTTTTTTCTAGTTCTAAAATCTTGATGTATTTGAAACTATAATATCTTATTTAGTTAAGAAAATATTCTTTTGAGAAAACGTATTTTTAATTAAGAGAAATATGCCGAAAGTCCTTCAGAAATATAACTTATTTAAGACATCGACTTATTCCAATATCTTAACATATTTTGAAGATATTTTCCTAAGAAAATAATGTAAGGATTTTTAATCATTTCCTTGTTTATTAATTTTTAAATATATTAAAAATCGAATTATCCTTTTTATTAAAAATCTCCTTTAATTTGTTTTTAGTGTTGAAACTGAATTGTCTGTCCAGAGCTGGAGCAGCCGCCCGCGCCACTTTCAATTGGAGTTGCAGGCTGCTGCAGCTGCAACTTCGGGATTGGGAATGGGATGGGGAATTGGGAACTGGGAACTGGGAGTTGGGAACTGGGAACTGAAGTCCGGAGTCCGGAGAATGGGGTTTGGGGTTTGGGGCTTGGGGCTTGGGGGATCGGGATCGGGATCGACGGCCTCGGTCAGGTCCCGGGAGAAGGAGTTGCTGAAGGAGAATAATGTTGCATGTCGCGCCAATTGTGTACACGATTTGACTTGGCAGCCTGACAGTGCCTGCTGCCCACTCTTTTTGGCCTGTTGTTGCTGCTGCTGCTGATGTTGCAGTTGCTGCTGCCGCTGCTGCAGTTGCTGGAGGAGCTGTGCTGTTGCTGTGTCAGCTAATCAGACGGCAAGTATCTCATCTTCGAGGACTACTAGCAACTGCCAAAACACAGCCAACAGCCAACAGCAACATGCACACGAAACAAAACTACCAAGTCATGTTGGCTGCCTGCAAATAAATCTCTCGTTCAATTGGGCACCCAAAAAGTACAAGAAGAAAATCTACAAAAAAAAAGGTGGACACAACACAATCAGAGCCAAGAAAGAGAGTTTCCTGGAAAGAGTTTCCTGCATTGGTAATATCTATGTTGCCAGTGCTGTTTGTTGCTTGGCTTTCAACCGATTTAGATCTCTAAACGTTTGGCAGTTGACTTTATGAGGGTCAATCTCTGGGCCTTGGAATGTGTTATCGATGCTCCCAACTGGAGCAAATAATCCGAGAATTCAAGTGAAGGAATCCTAAGGAGCTCTCCGATTACTGGTAATAGATGTTGTTTTGTGTGTTTGGCGGGATTTAAAGATTGCAGCTTTTGCGGATCTTTGACCCAAAAGAAAAGATTTCCATTGCCGATAGCTTTATTTGGCAGAGGAAAACTTTGACTCTACCAGGAGTTGGTATAGTTATTATTTGGATCATGGGAAGTGTCCTTATTTAGGTGGAATTTGATTTGTGGAGTTGAGTTTGAGTTTTTAATCTGGAATATTTATAGATACTGAAGCTTAAATATATTGAAGATCATGTGTAATTTTAAGAAGGTTAAAAAGTTATTAAATATAAATTATTTTACTTAATTCCCCAATTTAAAGTGTTGTTTATAAAGTTTAAATAAAACCAAGCAAAGCTTAACCTAACTCCAGTTCATTCATGCATCGCATCGATCTTTAGTGTTGACTTGTATTCATATTCATAGATGCATCTGTTCCCCATAGCACCTCCTCTGAAGACCCCCCTTTAGCTTGCCCAGTCGCCTGTCCATGTCCTCCTACGGTTGGCCACTGATTACACTAAACGACTGCCGAGATAGCCCGCCTTGGCTCTTTTTTTTTTGGAATTCCTGGACGCCGATCCAAGCGCTTTCAAATGACCATAAAAATAACAAAAATAAAAAAATACTCGAGGGAAGAGTGTGGATCAGGGAGGGACAACAGGCTGTGCAGGCGCGCGTGTTTGGAAAGAGTTCAAGTCACAGCTGGAGACTGCACTGCTTTTGGCGCATAACTGGACAAGAGCTGCAGTTGGAGTCCAAGCCGGAGACCGAGATTGAGTCCCAGACTGGCTGGAGAGGAAAACTGAAAGAAAATTTATAGAAATAATTTTAAAATATAAAAAAGTAGTTAAAGAAAATATTAGTATAACTAGTAAGCTTAATTTTTAAATGAATCCTTGAAGAAAACTGTTATAAATTTAATATTTGAATTATAATTTTCTTTAGAATTTTTTACCCAGCTTTATTTTTCCTTCTGTACCAATTTAAGGCGGTAAAAGCGGAAAAGCTAGAGGGGCCTAAGGGGTTAGGGGTGCAAGCAGAGTCCGTGCCGAGGTTGCTGCTGTCGCCGCCGTGTTGAATAACAGGCAGCTGAGCAGCTCTGTTGGACAAGGCTGGCGGGAGTTGGCCTGGCCATAAAAAATTGGAAAATGTTGCGTTAATGCGACGTTTGTTCGAACACAATTTTCAAACAGATCGACGCCGGCAATTGTTTGGACAGCCTGTGTCCGAGATTTTTTTTGGGCTTCAAACGTTCGCAGATCGGATGGAGGAAAACTTTTGGGACACTTGGGTGCCAGACCTTTTTGGTTTGGCTGTTATTTATATATTTTTATTGGAGTATAAATTTAGCAAGGATTGGCGGATGAAATATAGTTTCCTTTAAGATTAAAAAAAATATAGGAATTAATAAGAGTTACAGTATTTTAGGGAATCCTTCTCCTACAGAAGAAAGTAAATATATTTAAAAGGGGATTTGTCCTCAAGTGTAGACATTTTTAGGGGATTTTGTAGATTTTCTTTGGTAGTTCTTTGACTCCCCTAGAATGTCTCCATCACATTTGAAGCTCTCACTCTCTGTCTTTCTCTCTCACTTTTCCCCCATTATTTCTCTGTGAGTTTTTCCTCTGCGCAGCAATGGCGTCTGCTCCACCAGTTGGGGGCAACACCCACTCAACCTTGGGGGAAGGTGGCGTTGGAGCAACCGGAAAAGGTGGGCGAGCCCTGGCAACAGGATGCGTCTGGCATCGATTTTTCCCAATGATATAGGGTTTCATTGCGGCCAAAAAAAAAAAGGCTTCTTCCGGTGGCATCGTCGGCGGAATCCTTGTGATAATACGAAATCCACACACGTGCACACCGCATAACGGCAGATTCCAGGGGTTAGTCTCCGCCGGAACACGTGTTTTAACAGATTCAGGTCCCGAATCTTGAAACGGAACAGCCAGTTGAGCACGTAGGACAGTGGTATTAATTAAAATATATTTTAGAAAAATAAAATCTCGAATATTAAAAGATATTTCTTCGTTCAAAATGTTTATCTTTTATGATTTTTTATAAAATTATCTAACTTTTTATGGGAAAACCTACAAACAACCTTGAGAAATGGTTTCAAAAATTATAATTTCAATATAAAACCTTACAAAATTCCAGAAATATTTTTATACTTTACTTTAATAACAATAATACAAGCTTAAACTTTTCCAACATCTAGAAATATATTTATTTTCCTTTCCCATCCACTGTAGCTCATCGGAAGTCGGAAGTGCAGCCACGGGGGTGGTGGTGATTCCAGTGATTCGCCGCTTGTCCTGCCCTTTGTGATGATGTCAGCAAATGCGGGCACAAAAAGGACAATCGATTGTTGTGACAGTGCATTGTGTGTGTGTGTGCTTCCCCTCTCTCCTAACAATTTTATCCAATTTTATGAGCGTTCAATTAACGCTGCCCAGCCGCGGCAGAGACAACATCCCATACCCATACCCATACCCTTTTGCAATTCCGATTGCCGTTCCAGAATATTTCTCTTTTTTTTTTAGCAACGATCCCACGGCGACGGCGTCTGGCGGCGTGCACGTGCAGCGCAGGACATTTATTGGATTCTTGGCATGCCTTTATTTGTTTCTATATTTGCCCAAGATTCCAATTAAACGCCAGTGCCCTTGGTCGCCTTGCGGATGGATCTTCGTCGTCGTTGTTGTCGCTGTTGTCTGGGTTCGTGTGATCCCACGGCGAGCGAGCGTTTAATTTCATCGGTTTTTTGCAGGAAAATAATACAGGAAAAATAGGGTGCCGAAATTAATGGAAAGTTGTAGGGAAAATTCCTTAAATTTGTCAGGGTTTAATGGGTTGAAATGATTGATTTTTTTTTTTCGGAGAGGGTGATAGCTTGATTTTATTTTATTAGTTCTTTAGTCAAGAAAATGTTGCTATATTTTGGAGAAGCTTAGGTGAAATAAGGATTTATTATTTGCTTTAAAAAATTAGGAAAATATATTAACTCGATGTTGGAAAATAAATCAAAGGATGGTTAAATATATAATTTAGTTATTTCCTTATTAAAACCAATGTCTTATAGGCTTCCATTTCCAAGAAATATAATATGGTTCTGGGTATCTAATTTATATGAATTTAAAGTAGTGCAATTTGTAATTTCTAGAAAAACAACTTTTTAAAGGCTTATTTTTTCTGAGAAAGCTTTAAATAAAAACCCAAACTCCGACCTTCTTAACTACAAAGCCCCTAGAAGACCTAAAAAACTTTAGTAATCCATTACTCAGGGGTTTCTTTTAACTATTTTTGGTGACGCCATGGCACCCTGTATCCAATTAAAGCCTTGCCTAGACCTATCAATGGCTCAAAATAGCCATTGAATGAAGCTGCCTGGCGGGCTATGTCTTTCTATGCTGCCAGGCTCTCCTCCTTCCAGGGAAAACCTTTTGCCTGCTGCCATGATGCCCATTAACCCAATAGGACGACGGCACACGCTGAGGATTAGACGTGTAATCAGCATAAAATGTAGCCAAAAGCCGCGCCCGACGACGACGACGACGCAGTGCGTTGCAAAAAGTGGCAAACATGAAATCCAATATTGCGATACTGAAACGCGCTGAGCAACCGCATGATATTGTAATGGCAACAACAGTGTGAGCTAAGCTACAGTAGGAATTCTCTACAATAAACTTATAGAAGCTTAAAATCATTTAAAAAATTCATTTAGCTAGTGTTTCTTCAGTAAAAAATATTTTAAATATTTTAAAATAATTTTTACTAGTATTTTAATATTTATAATTAAACAGCTCCCATTTCCCAGTGTTTACTGTACCGCTTAGAGCTACAGGCGTCTCTGACGCCGCTCTGGATGTCGATGGAAACGCCGACGCCGCTCGTACGCATGTCCTTATCCAAATACAAATATGAGAAGGAGAAGGAACACGTGCAAAGCCGCGGGGGATTGCACGACTTTGTCCGAAATGGAGTTCAAATTGCGACTGGGAATGGGTATACATATATATGGGAATATGGCTTTGGGTATGAGTTGGCTGTGGATGGAATATGGTGGGTACGCACCGAAAATCTCCAAGCGCGTTGCCTGTCGCATTTAATAACTGTTTTTAATAAGTGTCCCTCGGGGTCCGCTCAGCTCCGCCTGACCCTCTTTTTTTTTGTATTTTTGAACCATCATCCCAACCCCCTTTTCGTGCGTTATTTGCATCACGATTTACACCGGGGGAAAATAAGGATTTAAATACAAATACAGTCTCAACGGGGGAAGGTATTTAAAGAAATGGAAATACGTTCTGGCATTTATAGAATTAAGGTAAACTTTAATTTTTCCCTAAGGTTAGGGCAGGTTAAACAAGAAATGGAAAATATATAAGATAAAAATGAATAGGAAAATCGAATAATACATATAAATTATTTGTTAATTTCTGTATTTAAATGTTTCCCCAGATACCCTTGCTATCTTTTACTTACAAATTTTAATAAATATGATAATCAAAAATATTTTGATTTAAATTTTTTCAAGGACCTTTTTTTCACTCTGCGTAAGACCGAATTCCCTCAGCTTGAATGGCAAAATTCTTACTCTAATTGCACGCCCCGGCCTTACTTTGTTTTTGAGTCACGCGGCTTCAGGTGCATTTGGAACGAGGATCAGGAGGCGGAGGAGAATGGATGGAAGAGTTGGAACGCAACGGCATCCAAATCCATTGGAAAAAGGAGCTCCCCCAGAGGGGAAAACATCCCCGGACTCGTGCAGCATGCAACATGTTGGCCGCAATTTATTAGTGCTGCCATTATCGTTTTTCTTCAGATTTACCTCCTCCAAGTCCAAGTCGCCTGCCGCCTGGCTGCGTGTCGTCCAGTGTTTGCCCCTCCGCAGTGCCTCCTCTAAGCCACGCTGAAAGTATTTATTACTATAATTTTCCATATGTTTTCCTTGTGCGTTCTGCTCGTTGCACTGCATTTTTATACACTTATTTAAGGAGGGGTTATAATATCGTAATGTGGGTTATGTATTTAGGAAGAATATGAGATACTTAAGGAGACATTACAGATTAGAA
>JAEIIJ010018981.1:0-10342 GCA_018904815.1 Drosophila ogumai | reverse complement strand
TCCGCCAGTCGTAAGAGCGTCCGCCGCAGCTGCGACTTTACTTGTGTCACTTTCGTAGAGTTCATTGCCGATATGGGCACCACGCTCTCGAACTTTAGTACTTGCCTCGGACGCAGTTCCTCGGGGCATTGCGCCAGCCCGCTAGCCAAGTCGGTGATGACCGGCTTTAGTCTGGTGAAGATCTCGCTGGCGCCTTCCTTGTCCATTTTATTTAGCAACAGCACGCTGGGCTTTTCCAACAAAGTTGGGTCGTACAGCTCCAACTCCTTGTTCAGGGCGTAGATGTTGGCCAGGCAATCGCGATGCGGGTGTCGGGGACTCAGCTGGAAGCCGAAGATGTCCACCATGAAGAGGAGTAGGCGGGTGCGTTCGATGTGCTTGAGGAACTTGTGGCCCATGCCGAAGTTGGCGTGGGCCCCCTCGATGAGACCAGGAAGATCTGCCACGGTGATGGAGCGCAAGTCGCTGTACTCCACGGTTCCAATCTGCGGCCGGATGGTGGTGACTGAAGATGAAAATAATAGGTTTTTAACAGAAACCTCGCAGTGCTGGCCAACAAATTACTTACACGGATAAGCCGCAATCTTCGGCTTTGCATTGGAGACGGCCTTGAGCAGCGTGCTCTTCCCCGCATTGGGAAACCCGACGAGTCCCACGTCCGCTATCAGCTTCAAGTCCAGATTCACAGTGCGGCTCTCGCCGGGACGTCCCAAAAAGTTAGTTCCTGTACAGCCACCAGTTCCTCCGCCCGCCACTATGCAGGTGGAATCGTTTTCGTTGAGATCAGCGATCAGCTTGTGGCGCTCATCATACACCTGAACGCCCACCGGCACCTCGATGCGCTGGTCCACACCGCGTCGGCCGAAGATGCTTGCCTTGCTGCTGTCCTCGCCGCTGGAGGCTGCCACACGTTTGTCCCGTAATCCCTGGGCCACTTTGCGCAGCGTAAGCCCCTCCTTGGCCACCAAATAGACGCAGCCACCCTGACCGCCGACTCCTCCGTACTTGGGCAACCCGTTTCCCCCATGTCCTCCTCGGACTGCCAACCGCAATGTGTCCAGGAAGCTGGGCCGGAAGTGGGCTCGGGCGGGCTATGGTGGGAATCAATTGGATTACTCTAATTTCAATTTGCAATCACATTCCTACCGCCTTTGTGGATTTTAACAGGAATTTAAACAGCTGGACCATCAAAATGTGTTTTCTGTTGTCGATAGTTCGATATCGACTATTTGTGGTTTTTAATATTTTCCAACACCAAACTACGCGGTAATTAAAATTGTTTGCACGCTTTTTCTGGGACCAGCTGATTGATAAAGAAAACAATAAGGCAACCAGACCAACACGTGAGATGGAAGCGGGTATTTGCTACATAAAACCGGAGTGAGTATTTTCCTATTCCTGATAAACAAATAGTATATAAACGTATATTTTTAAGGTACCTGGTGCAAGAAGGCAATGAAACCAGCTCGGCGGTTCCATCAGAAAAAGGCGAAACCAACAAGAGGAAGCGCGAGGAAGGTGAAGCTGAAGCTGGCGAAGCTAAAGAGGCCGGCGGGAATAATAAATGGAACAAAAAGGAACGCAAACGGGGTCAGAACAAAGTTAGTACATAATCCGCATAAAAAAACCTTACTTGGAATAATAGTAACATTTTCTTTACACAGAATCGTCCAGTTTTCAAGGATGAGCGGTATTCACATCTCTGCCACTCGCTGATCGATGGAACTGGGGGAGAACCCTGTTCCGTTCCGAATTGCCGCTATGTTCACGATCTGGATGCCTTTCTGGCAGCCAAGGGCGAGGACCTTGGCCCAGAGTGCTATGTGTATACAACAAAAGGCTACTGTGCGCGCGGAGTAAGCTGTCGGTTTGCCAAGAGCCACACGGATGAGCTTGGCAGGAACATAAGGAAGCAGGAATACAACGAAAAGGCTCCTACTACATGCAATGGCATAAGCTCAGGTTGGTATAGCAGTTTCTACTGAAAACGTAACTTAACTTTCCTTTTCAGAACTTCAGGTGCGGCTGCGAAAGCGTGACTACGATTTCAGTCGTAGCAAGGAGCTCATTAAGCGGGCAGAGAGGCTTCGAGACGCCCGAAAACAAACAGAACAGAAACAGCCAGAGTCCGGAGACGCTTTGGGAGAGAAGCCTATCCAAGCCAGTGAAGCCGACGAACAGCCGGAGCCTGCGACAGAGACACAGGCAAAGTGCGCGGATACGGATAACCACACCGTAGACACTGAAACTTCAGCGGGTTGTGTTATTTATGACTCTACCACTGGAAGAGATGCCGAGCAAAAACCAGCCGTTGATTTCCGCGATAAACTCCTTCTGTCTCCGCTGACCACTGTCGGGAACTTGCCTTTCCGACGCATCTGCAAGGAATTCGGTGCAGACATCACCTGCGGCGAAATGGCCTGCGCTATGCCCCTGGTCAAAGGCCTGGGCCAGGAGTGGGCTTTGACCAAGCGCCACGAAAGCGAGGACGTCTTTGGTGTGCAATTGTGCGGGAACAACCCCAACATGATCGCCCAGGCAGCGCAGGTCATTGCAGAGACGACCCAAGTGAATTTCATAGATCTTAACATTGGTTGTCCGATTGATTTGATTTACCAGCAAGGCGGAGGCAGCGCATTGATGAGGCGCACAAATATCCTGGAGCTTACCGTTCGTAGTTGTGCGGCCCTGTCAGATCGCCTGCCGTTCACCGTGAAAATGCGCACCGGCATCTATGCGGACAAATCCGTGGCGCACGAGCTGCTCCCCTTGGTTGAGGAGTGGGGTGCTTCCGCCGTAACCCTCCACGGGCGCTCCAGGGAGCAGCGCTACACCAAGCACGCCAACTGGAGCTACATTGAGGAGTGCGCTGCCAAAGCCAAACGCATGCCAGTGATCGGCAACGGGGACATTCTCAGCTACGAGGACTACGTGGAGAGGCGAAAGCTGGCTCCACACGTCAGCTCAGTGATGATTGGACGAGGGGCGCTCATTAAGCCATGGATCTTCCAGGAGATAAAGGAGCACAAGGCCTGGGAGCCCTCTTCCGGTCAACGTTACGACTTGTTGCGCAAGTACTGCAACTATGGACTGGAGCATTGGGGGTCGGACACAAAGGGTGTGGAGACGACCCGACGATTTCTCCTCGAATGGCAGTCGTTCTTGTACCGCTACATACCGGAGGCCCTGCAGCAGGCCCCGCCGCAGAAGATCAACTCTCGACCTCAAAAATACCGAGGGCGCGACGAAATGGAGACCCTCATGAGTTCCGGAAACTCCGCCGACTGGGTAAAGCTGAGCGAATCGCTGCTAGGTCGGGTACCCGAAGGCTTTAGTTTCGTGCCGAAGCACAAGGCAAACGCCTTTTAAACTATTTTCTTGTAGTTTACATAAACACTAATAAAAGTTGTAGTTATTAATTAAAGCGTGTAAAATAATTTTGCATTTTTATTCCCTGATGGTAAATTAACTTCGTAACTTTTATTTTTTTTCTGAAGTTCAAGTTAACTAGTGGAGTTGGTATTTATTTATTTACTTCCAAATTTGTATTTTATATTTTTTAAATTAATTTAATTGATTTCCCAATGCATGATCGATTTTCGCAAGTAGATCTATTGTTATATCGATATTAAGTGTTACCGTACTTGTTTTCTTGAAACCGATGTTTGAGAAATCGACTATTCGATACTTGTGGCTCTTGAAATCGAGTAGTAAATATATACACGCATTAGCAGAACAAGAGAAAGGCTTTCCCTGCTTTTCTCGGCCAGCTGATGTTTTAGACGCCAGACAAGTTGGAGCTGTGCATAAGGAAACGCCTACGCTGGAAGCCAATTGCCACCGACACATTACATTAAAAAATAAAATAAAACAAGGCTTTGTGCTGTAACTATCAAATATAAAACCAGCCCGATATATTCTCCTTAAATCGAACTGCTATTCGAAGGAACCTCCCGGCCCCTCGGCCGGATCGGAAAAGTGCATACAAAGTGAACATTGATTTTTAGCCAGTGTCGTGTTCCTCGAGTGCCACAAAGAACAACAGGAAAAAGCAACAAGATGGTGCAAAAGTTCCAGTCTCCCGTGAGGGTCTACAAGTATCCCTTCGAGCTGGTTATGAAGGTGTGTATCATATTTGCATTAGGCGTAGGCGTGGGTTTCGTAACCCACCCCCTGTCCTGTGTTTATGAGTGCATTCATAAATATTCAAGGGCGTGATAGTAGGTGCCATTCCCTTGACTATTGTATGTGCCAATGTGCAGCTGTCGAAGTCCGTTCGCATATTGTATTTATTTCGCCAGCAGTCAGCAGCTTTCCTTGTTTTACAAAAGTGCAGAAGATAAATAAAATTAACCTTGAGCAGCACATCCCCTCTCCCATTTCCGGAGCACTCTCTCCCTTCTGTTGCGCTCCCAGTGAGAAAGAGGAAGATAGAGCATTTGTTTCTCTATACAAAATTCAGTGTACTATTATGAATGGAAACTGCTCTCGCAAAATATATCCATATGTATGTATGTATGTATGAACGCTGAGAGATGGGCGGTTCGGTTTAGTAACTAAACTTTAGTTTGTGTTAAGCATTTCGCGATCCGTCCTGGTCAAGTGATACAATAATGATAATGGAGGCCGGAAATGAGCGATTGCGACCAATTTGGACACTAACAATAATCTCCGAGCTGTCGCATAACGGCACCAGAAATATGAAATGAGTGTGTATGTAAATTTGAGGAGGTGACAAAGACAAATGTAACTTTAAACGTATATTCACATTTTTGTGTCCAAAATTTTAAAATTTTACAATTGTTCCTATGGGAGCTTATGATATAGTCGTCTAATCTGGCCAGTTACGTACATATTTATGTACATATGTATATACTAATTACATAGAATAGATAGATATCTTTAAATCTGAGGGATTAGTTGGCGTTGAAAAGAACAGACGGACTCAAAGGTTGGTGCTGATCAAGAATATATGTATGTACATATATGAATGTACTTTATAGGGTCAAAAATAACAGCATCACTGCTTTTCAAAATTTTAGTAAAATTATTGAGACTTCGATTTTAGAAAGCTTTACTTACATATTTTATTTACATATGTACATAGATACGTACACATTTGTATGTGAAACTTTATGCTTCTGCTGAGGTCAATTGTTATCCCAGCGCTCCTTTGCCTTAAATAATTTAGTGGTCGATGGGAGTAAACACTGGGAGAACAAGCTGTTTCTGGCCAACAGTTTCCCATGACTCTATAGACAAGTGGCACGGTCGTCCTTAACTTTTAAATTATGTATCATGTCTGGGTTTAATTGTCACTAGGACGAAGGGCATTGATCTATAATTCTAACCTGTGCATCTTAAAGGACACGCAATAAAGCTGGTCATTTGAATGTTTCGATAAGGCCGCCAGCTTAAAGTATAATAAGGTCAAATTATCGATTCATCAAATAGAGTTAATACTCAATTAATCCGTTTTGAAATTTGTTAACTTGCAGGCGTATGAACGTCGCTTCCCCACATGTCCCCAGATGCCCATCGTGCTGGACTGCGAGATCATCAAGGATGAGTCACTGGAGAATGGGGCTAAGCGGAATACTAGCAGGCGCTGCAAGCTGGCGGTGGATGCGCCTTACATCTTTAAGAAGCTTATCGGCGTGGATTTCGTGTTTTTCCTGCAGCACAATTACCTGGATATGGGAAACCGCACGCTGAGCATCGAGGCGGTAAACGAAAGCTTCTCCTCACGCATCGAGATCTTCGAGAGATGTCGCTACTACTCGCATCCCGACAACTCGGAATGGACGTGCTTCGATCAGACGGCAACGTTGGACATTAAGAACTTCTTTGGCTTTGAGCATTCCATGGAGAAGATGGGAATGAAGCAGTACACCCAGACGACGCTCAAGGGTAAGGAGATAATTGAGTACTTCATTAGCCAGCTGCGCGAGGAGGGTATCACACATGTGGACCGCTGGACGCCGCCGGCCGACGCTCCCAAGTCACCGGTCCTGGACCCAGCTCCAGATCAGCACCACGACATTATGCTTGACGGTGACTTCATCGCTCGCAGTCTGGGTCAACTCACGCCAATGCAGGAGTCCAAGCTGCTCGAGCTGCGAAAAATGCTAGATGGTGTCGATGATCTGGAGCGATTGTCCAGTTATCAGACCATCTTGCGTTTCTTGGCAGCCAGGGACTGGCATGTAAGTCAGGCCTTCGCCATGCTCTGCGATTCGCTCCACTGGCGTCGGGAGCACCGCATCGACGCCCTGCTGGAGGAGTACACCGCTCCAGCTGTGGTGGTGGAGCACTTTCCGGGCGGCTGGCATCACCACGACAAGGACGGGCGGCCCGTTTACATTCTTCGATTGGGCCACATGGATGTCAAGGGCCTGCTGAAGTCGCTGGGAATGGAAGGACTGCTGCGTTTGGTAAGAATGCCGCCTGCCTGTTTAGTGAATCGCCAAGTGACATCCTAATCTGGCTGCTGTCTAGGCTTTGCACATTTGCGAGGAAGGCATACAGAAGATCAACGAGTCCGCGGAACGCCTTGAGAAACCTGTGCTCAACTGGTCCCTGCTCGTTGACTTGGAGGGGCTGTCCATGCGTCACTTGTGGCGTCCCGGAATCAAGGCTCTTCTATACATCATCGAGACAGTGGAGCGCAATTACCCAGAGACAATGGGCCGTGTTCTGGTAGTGCGGGCGCCAAGGGTGTTCCCCATAGCCTGGACCATTGTTAGTGCGTTCATTGGTGGGTAGTGCTATTTGTAATCAATTTTGCATCTCAAAAACATTCCTTGTAGACGAGCACACCCGCTCAAAGTTTCTGTTCTACGGCCCCGACTGCGTTCACATGAAGGATGGCCTGGCGCAGTATCTCGATGAGGAAGTAGTGCCAGATTTCTTAGGTGGACCATGCAAGGTAAGTACCAAAAGGAGGCTTGCGGTTCTGTGGCACGCCTTCGGTGTTGGGACTCCATGACTCGACTGTAGGTTACGTACTTACTATATTGTTATATATTTCCACCTCTCTCTTCCCCTCCGACTCCGGCTCAGTTAGAGGCCCAGCCTGTGGAGCAAGTCAGTCAGAAATACTTTCGCCATTGTTATTTAGCCAAATGCAATTGTGTAAGCAGTTCCTCCAACTCTCGCTCTCTCTATTTTCATTCGTCCTGCTTCCGAACTTTTTTGTCACCAGCAGTGGCGTACGCAGGACTTCATTGGGGGGATTTTGTGAGAGGAGTTTGCAACAGCAATAACAGCCTTCGTACGCCACTGATCCTCTAGCAACCACAAAGAATATTTTTGTCAGCTATTGTCTTACTTCCTCGTTTTTGTTCGTCGCTTACACTTTGTTGTTTGTGCGTCTTTTGTGTTTGCGCAATGTGCAATGTCCCTGTGAGCTTGTTAGCCCCCAGTTGTGCTCACCGTTCACCTCAGTTCTTGCGTCCCCGATCTCTGTTTCACCCCAGAGGCTGTCACATTCGTGCTTAGTCCTTGCCGCCGACCCTTGGTTCACGATCAGCAATTAATCTAAGAAAGTGTCATTTTTTCGCACCACCAGACAATGATACATGAGGGCGGACTAGTGCCCAAAACGCTTTACAAGATGAATTCGCTGGAGGAGGATCACGATGACGACGTGGCCGCCGTTGAGCTGCAAGCCACTGCCAGTGCCGCCGAGTCAGTCGGTCCAGCCAAGCGCCTGTCCACAATTATCCAGCACGAACATCACAACCTGTACAAGAGCGTAGAGCTAAAGGCGGGCTTCAGCCATGAGCTTCTTATCCGAAACGAAGACCCAAAGAGCGTCTTGACATGGGACTTTGATGTAATGCGCAACGACTTGCACTTCACGCTCTACCGGGTCACCCAGGAGCTGCCGGAGAAGAATGGTGAGAGATCATTTTTATATGAAACTATATTATTTTATGTATTAAGCATTTTTAGTATCTCAATTAACTTATTCAACACGCTTTTTTCTATTAAAGATGCCGCGGTGTCGTACTTCGACCTGCAGGATTTCGTTGAGGGCGTCAACTATTTTCGGGAGGAGCCCACTCTCATTTGCCGACACAAGGAGAGCGTCCAGGGCTCGCATGTGATGCACCACAACGACAGCTATTTAATGCACTGGTTCAGTCCCTCGGGAGCACAGTTGAATGTCTTTTACGAGGTGCTCAGCTCTGTCAACTACAAGGGCTCAATGACAAGCCTGCAATCGGCTTTCTCCTCGAACTCGTCGGCGGCCAGCTCAGTCCAAAGTCGATGATATGAGACGAAGGAAGAGGGCGCGGAAAGAGGCGGCGCCGATGGGATTTCTTCTCCATTGGAGGAGCCAATGGAAGCGAATATGCTAACTGGCACGCTGATAGAGAAAAGCATCAATCTTTCCGACACCCTCGATATATTTTTTTAGGAGGAAAAGTGGCAATCTCATTCTAGTTTCTTTTTTTTAGTTAATTTAGCTAACTGCTTTTTTTTATACAAAATTCTTCAGCCTGTTTAATATATTTTTTTAATATTTATAATTATTTTCTTTTATATTTTGGCTTACATTGTAGGTGAACAGTTTGGAAATTAATCGTTTGAATAAGTCAATTCAAAATTTTAAAAAAGAAACGCCTAATGTCTTGGAAATTAAAATCATGATTAAATATGTTTAGAATATTAAATGCAATGCAAAAGTATATAGGAGAACATATATTTCAAAGGAATGAAATTACAATGCAACGCAGCATTCCGACTTCATCAACCTTTTTACATTAATAATGATTTATTTGCTAATTGTGCTACTATAATAATACTAGCTAGTAAGAAATTGCGTACCTCTTTGAAAACGTGTTCTTTAAAAAATGCACAACTGACTAAGGAGTATTTTTTATCACTTTCACATTTAAAATAATAGAGTAGATTTTTCAATGTCAAGATCATTTTTGTCATTTAGGTAAAGTGTTTTTGAGAAATTTAGTCTCCCAATATCGTAATTTTGAATATCTGTTGATAAAAAACAGTAAAAAAGGCTATTTAAGGTATTTATACAAAGGCCTTACATAAAGTCTAATTAAAATTGTTCAAAAACTCCCAGTTATATATATATGTTTTTTTTTTTTTAACTCACAAATTCTATTAAATTTTAATTATTGTTCACAAATTCTATTAAATCTACGTCTTTGAAAAAAGTATTTGGTATATTTATCATCCGGAAATCTTCTAAGGAACTTCTCATAGAGGTTTTAATATTGAAAAATATGATTTCAAAGAGGTATGCACATATTTATGTATATCCTTGGAAACTTGAAAACTAGTGCAATTCATTCAGTAATGTCAGCACTTACGTTTAAGCGGGGATGTCGTAATTTTAAACCTTAAGTTAAACCGTCAATTAGTCCATTTTAGCTTATACATTTTTTAAACAAATTTTAATTTTATATACATAACGTAGCTTTTAAAATTTTTAAACTATTGTCAAATAGGAATTACGCAACATGTTTGCTAATAATAGGAATTACATAAATATATAATCAATGACTACGTGTTACCTAACTAGTTTAACCTTTAAAAATAGAGAACATTTAGCTTGAACTCAAAAATTTGCTAAATAAGCAAAATCGTTGTAAACTATTTATAAGATACATGGTAATCAATAACGTGACAAGCGAACGTCAATACAAAGAGCCAATAACGAAAATAGAAAACATTGCATGTTGACTAAGTGTGTAAGTTGTAATAAGAACGCAATCAAATAAACCAGTAAGATTAATTGCTATATGTGTTTATATTGGAAACGGTGCTACTCAGTTTTTGGTTGCAGATCTACGGGGATGAGGTACCTCGCTTGACCTTCCAGACCTACCGGAGATTTCGTCCCATCTCCGTACACAACACTTGGTTTCATTGTTCCTATGTTCTATCTGGCTGAGAGGTCACACGAACGCGTCAAATAGGCAAAGATTTTTGGTAGCCACAGCGAAATGTTATTTATTTATGACATTGAATTTATGTGCAGCCAAAGAAGGAGACGGGGTTTCACCTAAAAAAACAAAAAAAAATGGAAGTGGATAACGGCGACCATAACTCGTGCGGAAGCTAAAGGGGAACTGGTCTCAAAAGGCAAATAAAGAATTCCTGGTAGACTCCCGGGAAATTTTGAATTCCTGGCTGGGACCACCACTTGTATAAAAATTCCTTGAGGATTCGTGGAGAGAGATTCCGTTCGATTCCTTAAGGAATTCTGGAGAAATGGATCTGAAGGGTTACAACAAAACCTGCAACAATAGCAAACAAACACGACGATAAACCAATTTCAATTATGATAACGCGCAGCGCCGATAAA
>JAEIIJ010018978.1:0-14672 GCA_018904815.1 Drosophila ogumai | reverse complement strand
AAAGATTATATTAATAATTCCTCGTTTTTGTGTTTTTTATTATTATTAATTTATTTTTGGGGAAACTGAAAAAGATTTTTATATCTTTATAAGAAGGTTAAAGATAAAAGATAAAGATAAATATAAAAAACATACACCAAAGGTAATTTTTTGTATTTTTATTATTAAAAAAAATAAAACATATTAATAATTCCACGTTTTTGTGTTTTTTTTTTTTTTTAAGGTCCGAGGCACCTACGATTAAATTTAAAAATTACTTGTAATGTAAAAATGCAGCAAAAAATAATTTTACATTTTGGTTTGAAACTCTTCTTTGTCTTTTAAACAAAAAACAAATCTTGTATAGCATTTTTTTAGCCTATCGATATTTTATCGGAATTGTTGCCATCGATGGCGGTGGCATATTTCAGCTGGTCAGCGGTCACACTGCACAGAACTCTTTGAAATGTGAAATTTTCGGTCGGATGAAATCTGGTGGAAAAAAATAAAGGTGAATATCCGAGGCTGAATGAAGTGTGCCTTCGCGTGACAGAAATTCGATTCGCCACGCCTACTATGGCCTGATAAAAAGTGAAAAACTCGAAGAAACCCCCGTGAATGCAAAGCCAAGCACAAAGAGCCAAGAATGTTTCGGAAGGGCGGAGTGTACACAAAGTGAATACATACAAATATAATCGTTCACATGCAACATAAAATACATGGTTGTGCGCGAGTGTGTGTGCAATTGTTCGATTAAAAAGCGAGTAAATAAATACCGTTACTTTGCGGGGTTTCCCAATAAAAATGTGGAAAATGTGAAGAAAAGGAAAAACTGCAATTGGGCCAACAAAGGGCCACTGGAAGCTGTGCGTGTGGAAGAACTTCGGGGAAACTCGCAGTGACCTGAATTCAATTTGATATTCCTTAAAAGCTGAAATTCTCTCATGTTTTGATTTATCTGTTAATACTTTCCAAATATAGTTTTCACATGTCATAACTCGACAGGAATTTTACACGAAACATAGCCCAGACTTAGACAATCCAAATAGTTTTTAGCATTCACCAACCGCAACCCGGTTTGCATTTTTTTAAGTTGTTAGACAAGACCAAATTTATAATTTCTATGGTGGGACCGCCAAAACATAGACGTCTATTAAGCAAAGATCTTAATTGTGAGATCTTGGATACAGATACTGAAGATATACTGTGCTCCCCTTGCAGCAGCAGTAGCAGCATCTGTGCCTGTTCTGGAATAGCACGGCTAATTGGATTTGGTGGCACTGCATCATCTCCAGAAGGGATACAGAAGCAGCAGAAGAAGACCGCCAGTAGGAGGAACAGCACCCAAACCCAAGCCAGCTTAATTGGCTTAGGCGACGGTTGTTGTTGTTGTCGGCCCTCACTGTCAATGTTGGTGAGTGTGTGCATATGTATAAAGAGATATATGAGAGTATATACATAAGTGATCCAGAGTGCCAGCTCATTTAGTTTTGTTTATTTCAATTTACCGAGTTATTCAATTGTCGGTGTCGAATTAGTAACTTTATCCGCCCTTCCTGTGTTCTCTGGGAGTCTCTGTGTATCCACATCACCTACAATTCTCACCTGAGAGACGGCATGCATAATTAATCTGATGCACTGCACTCACTGCACCGCGCTACAGGCAAAGAAAATGCCTGTATATATTTTTTTAAATTTAAAAAATTGTTTAAATATATATATATGTATATTTAAAAAGTTTTGAAGAGCAGAATACAAGTGAAAAAAGTTCATTTTTTAATTTAATTTGCAAAGAAATACATAGAATAATATAAAAAATATATATAATAATCATATAGATTATAAAATAGAGTAGAAAAATTATTTACAAATTAAAATAAATACACTTACCTTGCAAAATACCTATTGAGCTCCATCTTTCCTTAAAAACTGGTAACCATCACGAGTTGTTTAATAATTTTTGCGTGCGGCTAGACACTCAAAACAAATACAAAAACTTCACCGCAGATACACACTACACCACCGCAGATACGGATACATCCCTGACCTGCGTGGCTTTGAGATACAGATGCGAGTGCCAGACTGCGAGTACATATGCGTGTGTGGTTCAAAACGACACCCAGCCGAGTCGAGTGTGTTAAACAGCATGTATTTATAGAGTTTATAGAGACTCGTGGACCAAATCCCAGCTACACACACTTTAGGAAACTCCAGAAAAATGGGCAGCATATTATTTTCCAGCTGATTAAGCAATTCCATAAGCTGCAAATAAACGCAATGTTCATAACCGTATTATAAAGAAACCATCATTATTGTCAAAAAAAAAGAAATATATATATATAAAAGAACTTAATAACACCTTTCCAATCTAAAAACCGGCTTTCAAGAAACTAATTAAAAGAACAACTTGAAAAAATAAGCTTCAAACTTTACGAATTTGCAGCCGGTTGAGCGTATTTTACGAGTTTTCTTTATAGACCCCAAACAAACACTGGCTCATTGCCTAGAACGATAACTTGATAAGCCTCAGTTGTCTATATACTATTGGATAACAAGGCAAGAGATTACAGAACCAAATAAAAAGATTCATTGAATAAATATTATAGAAATACATAAGAGGAATTTTAGTTCTGTAGCAAACCAATATCTGATTGAATTTATAAACAAAAACATGCATAACCTGCAGGTTTATTAACCAAATACGAGTAAACTAGACCTCTTAAATCCCCTGATAAACCCAAAAATAGGTTCAAGTTTATCTAAGACTTGTCATATGATAAGTCCAGACACAAACAATTGGATAATAACAACACGAGAAGTACAGAAAGCTGGGAGATTAGTTTTCACCCAAGCAAATACTATGACTCAACCGAGGAGTGGAGTAGCTTTATATGACGACAGAGAAGAGATTCATGCGATACCTGGTCTATAGATATAGCTCCAGGGCACGTATCTGAGTTTCTGCCAGTGTATTATGGCTTCCGTGTCGTTCTGTCATCAGAGAGTAACATATAGCTACTTCTCGATCGTCCCCACCCCTTTGGCTACTGCTCATTTCCGCCCTTCGAAAGGCCTTTCCTCCGTCTTCGTCTACACTCCATTACTGCAGTGCCCGACTTCCTTTGTTTGGACTTGCTCGGTCTTCATCTAAAGAAGTTCACTTTGTATCTGTGTTGTGTGATTAGCCCATTTCTGCGGTTTTATATACCGGGGAGTGAGTCACACGGCCGGCGAAACGAGTTTCTCGCCTTGGCATGGCACGACTTCACTCCACTCCATCTCCATGGCATCGTCAAGACAGGGCAACCTGTTCTGCTCTCTTGCAATAATACTTGTATCTTTTGCCTCGAACCACACGCCGCGTCCGTCCATGGACGCCGTGGATGTGGATACGATCCACTGCCGGTTGTTCCAAATTTGTTGTCGCCCGAGATGAAGGCGGAGGCGTAGAGAGATTGGATGCGATCAGGCCGCGAAGTGTGTGCGTTCTCAATTAAATAAGTCGGGGAATTAGTTGGTTAAACGAGTGGCAGTTTACTTTAAAAGAAGATTTCCATTCACACTCCGGCCACTTGGAGCTAAAATTATCAAGAAATTGTGTCTGCTTCAGATTTTTATTATTTATTTTTATTTTAATCATATTACTTTTACTATAGTTTCCCAGAATATAAAGTAGGGCATTTTAATGGCATTAGGTTTTTTTAAAAATACATTTGAAAGTAGTAAATGTTAAGGAATTCTCTGTACAATATTTAGTGGTCTGTATTAATATTTAGTGAACAGGCTATACTTTTTTATTTATTCTAGGAGAGGTTTCTTCCATTTTCTTGTCAGCTGGTCTTATCTCTCAGTATTCTTTTTATTCCGATTCCCTCCTCATTTGAATTGAGTTCTAGGTTTCTCAATCAATGAATTAAATTTAAATAATAGAAGGGCTGTGTCAACTGATTATTCATCTATATTTTTTGATGTCATGAGCATTACATCAGCAAGGGTCACTGCAGCCTCTATCTTAACTGAATTTTGTCTCTTTCCACTAGTATTTTTACCACATCTACTTAGAACATATATAAAATAATAAATTTTGTTTTAAGTTTTTTAATAATTAATTTTAAAGCTTTTTTTTAGCTCTTTTTTAGAAACAACCTTAATCTTTCAGCTTTTATAGTCATCTTAGGTCATAATTTTTTCTCACAACTAATAAAGTCACCAAGCTTCAATGCTAGCCTTGTCATTGTTTTACTTATCGCAGATTTTGTTGAGGTATTAAGTTTAATAAGTATGTTACCTGAAAACCAAAGGTGTTGGGTTGACATTTTCAAATCTCACATGAATGTTTATAAATTTTTTTTAGCAGTCAGCAATTTTCAGCATCGGCATTGATTGCAACTCGCTATAGATGGTGGGGGTTGGAAATTGTTTTATTATTAATTCAACCTTCACATTCGCATTTAATTCTTTTGTTTATACAATCGGTAAGCACAAGTCGTCGTTGAGTTGTGTTATTATTATTCTGCTTTTCTGCTGATTTAGCCAACAGTACCGGGCACCTTGCACTTGGCGCTTCCGCAGATACAGTGGTTACTCCGTGCCTGTGACCCACTAGATAAGTTTTGTTTAACTTTGTCAACTTTCTCTTGTTGGCGAAAAAAAAAAACCTGTCCAAGTCAATCAGGTGGATGGGATACAGGCGAAACCCATTGAATTTCAAGAAATGGATTGTTGCCTTTGTTAGGAGGGGACTTTGACTCACATTACCCAAAAAAGGGAAACTTTATTACGCTATGCCAGACACAAAGGGTATATTGTATTCGAGTGCCTGCATGTAACACGGCTTGTTAAGGCACTTGGATGTGAATTTGAGTCCACATGGATTATTTGAGTCATTATATCAATTTTACAATTACGCCCTGGCCTTTTTTTTTTGTTGTGCTGCAAATTAACCAAAGAATTCCCGGTACTGGCAGCATTTTATTACCTGTTTATGATTATTACTTTGTTTTTTTTGCGGCATTTTCCAGACGTTTTCATAAATCTTAAGAATTTTATTAGAAGGCATGCACAATATTGTGTAGCGTGGAATTCTTACTTATTTTAGTTGTTTACAGCAGATGTGCAGGGTATTTTTCCTTAACACTATGGAAAGTTTCAAGATTCTAAGAAAGAAAACATCAAATATTATTAAGACATTATTTATTTATTGATTTAAGTATTAGACCGCATTATGGTTAATTTAATGATATATTTTCCACTGTTTCCAAGTGAACTCTAGCCTGAATTAAGGGCATATTGCGTGTGGCCTTGCCGGTCTATTGCCAATCCCGCCCACTGTTCCAAGCGAGTGCAGCATCAGAGGGCGATGATTGCTGCTCCTTTGGTCCTTGGTCCTTGCTCCCTGCAACTATCCCAGGCGCATGCGTCGGTCTCAGCCTGCCAAAAGCCGAGGCTGCAAATTGTTTTGTTTTCCTTACAATTGTTGAGGAGACGACCTCTGGCGATGCTTGGTTTTATCCAGCATTTCGCGATTGTTTGCTCATTTCCATGGGCAAATGCTTTGACTTCTCGTGGTAAAGAACACACACAGAAAGGAGAGTTCCTCGCAGCAGGACACGAATCCTGAACGCCGCATGTCAAGGCCGTTCAAAGGCTGGTCCACTCCGGCGAATACAGAATTTTCTGCACAGCAGCAGCGGCAGAACGGCGTGAGCAACGCGCCTCTCGCTTCCAGCTTTCAGTTTAGTTTGCTCTCGGCCTCAGACAACGCTGCGTATACGCAATCGACACCGCACACACAGCACACTCCAAACAAATCCATACATCGGAGTGTATTTGGCCATCCATATTAAAGCCCTGTTAGCAGGTGCAGGGCCAACAAGGCGTCTATTTTTACACCACATATCATCACATCGTCAGCAAGTGCCATCGTCAACACCCAGTAATCCAGCTCTTTCCGGAAAGTAAGCATTGGAACAAAAAAAAAAAAAAATGGGCCTCGGAAGGGACACCGAGAGATAAGCGCGGCGGAAAATGCAGTGCTCCAAATGTATATTTCCATACAGCTGTGCTCAAAATAATAGTGGCGACCCTTTATTATGCGGCAAATAAATTATTATTTATTTATATTATAAAAACCACTAAACAAAAATGGAAGCTAACCATATAGTGTTGAAGAAAAGGGGAAATTTTTTTAGAGGACATTGAAGTGGACCTACAAGAGTAGACTTCGGTAAATCGATTTTCAAAAGAAATCAAATTACCATACATTTTAACAAAAGAAAATATATTTCAAATAGCGTTAAACTTAATCTTTAATTTTACAAGAAAAGAAATGAAAAGATTTAAAAAATATCTATGTAGACTATTAAACTGTTGTCTCCTTTAATATTATTTATTACATTAAATTATTACATTAAAATCCCAAAAATACATTTAAAAGAATCCCATATTGAAGTTCGTTTATAAGATTTTAAAAATGCCTTTGTTTATACTTTTTCCTATGAGAACATTTTAGTAACTAAAATTTGAAGGCTTGCTGTATTCTTTGCTTCTGCTTCTGCTGTCGCTGATGTTTGCCACTGTTCGCTGTTGCGACATATTCTATACAATGTTTGAGGGCCGGGGCACAGAAAGGGGAGGCTATAAAGCATAACATGAAATAAAGCCACGGACATGGAAAGCCGTTGAGCTTGGCCCTTCGCCTTCCCTGTGTCCAGTTCGGTTCAGTTTCCCCCAGAGTTCATTAAACCTTTCGATTTCTTTGTCTATGTTTATATATGCCTTTTGCCAAGACAGTCGATGAGTGTAACTGCTGCTGCTTGTTGCTCGCCCCGATGGCCATAAATTTACAGTTTCGAGCTGAGCAGAGTATCAAATGAGCACACTCATTGTCTTGATCGCGATAAATAACGCTGGTACCAGCCCTGGCGTATAGTATAAATATAAGCAAAGACTCTCTGGGTTTGAGTTACATTCTGAGATTTATATACATATCTGTGAAAACCCAGAGTTTAAAGCTACGATATATTTATATGAGTAACTTTAGCAAGTAATATGCGAGATTTTGCAGTTTGATTTTATAATAGAGAATTTGTTTATAAATATATAAGTAATACATTGATAAATAATATATAATCAAAGACAAGTTATTGTTTTATGAGCTTCTATTTAATTTATTGAAAATTATGTAAAATTAATTTTTTCTATTATTTATTTCATTTGGATTATATACCGTTGCAGTGTAAAGTTCGGCCTGGCCATAGTTAGCATCCTTTCATTTTCCTTTTTTTTTAATTAAAAAATAAATAAATTTGTTTTTTTGTTTACAACTTACCTTTAAGTAATCTTGATATCAATTTTTTCTCTGTAAGCTTAAAGAATCTAGTTGAACCGATAACAGCAGTAATGCCAATTGTGTAACAAGATAAATTTATAGCAAATACAGAAGCCGATAAGTGAAAGAATGCCATGTTTAAATTTACCAGAGAATTTGAGATAAGGAAAATAATATTTTCAGATAAAAATGTTTGCCTATAAAAAGCAAAATAAATATTATTGAGAAAGGTCTTCAAAATACTTAAAGAAATCCCAATAGTTTCATAAAATTCTCATAGAAGGAAACACTAGCTAAGAAAATATAGGATGCTTTCATTTAACTTTTTGTTAGAAATGATCTTCACCCAAACTAAATGTGCTTTGACGCAATACTGATAAAAAGTTGAAAGATAATTTAAACAAACAAATATTGCTGCAGGTTTACACACTTTTTTTCTGTTAGAACATTAAACATTTCACAAAACGAGCCTCGTTTTTGCTGGCGCTTTGTTCATCGCCTCGGTGGCGCAGTTGGCAGCGCGTAAGTCTCATAATCTTAAGGTCGTGAGTTCGAGCCTCACCCGGGGCATGTATTCTTTTTTATTATTCTTTTCTTTATATAACCTAAAACGTTATTTTTCTATTTTACTTACTTTAAATTATTTAATATTGGGGTAATTATGCAAGTGAGTGCACGCAATGCTTAGCGGGTGACTCATGATTTCCCTCCCTCAGCAAATGCAATCAACCAAAGCTGAAGGTAAACCCTAGGAGTAACCACCACCTAGACGGTGGAAAGAAAACACCTGCCCGTTCATATGGGCAAGTTGCCAGCGACAAAGTTCAGCTCTCCTCGAAATGCAGCCAGTCCTTTGTAAAATTGCATTCGGGAAAAGCTAGCTGATGCCTCAGCCCATTGTCATCTTCTCCGGGGCTTGTCTCTTTATTGACCTTAATTGATGTCAAGTGGATGTGAGTGCTCCATGAGAGGGAGCAGGAGGGAGTGTGCTAGGGAACCAATCCTATATCTATTAACCCATCTGCCTGGACGAACCACACCAAGAAGTGAATAATATTCTTTATTGCCCCTGCCACGCATTTATTATTGGCCCAGGACATGCCACGGTCACATTAGGGTGTGAGCTCCGTTCCTGAATCATTCTGTTGTCTCCATTAAAGGCTGGAAGTCATTAAAGATTAAAGATTAATATGTTAAGTGTCTAAAGATAACTATTTCCACATCGGTTTTATCACAAGTCCTAGAGTTATGGCCAAAAGTCAGAGCAGTTGTAGCTTGAATAGGCATTATTAAATCTCTTGCGATTGAATTTAACTAAAGTGAAATCAGCAAAACTAGAGTTTTGAAATTTGTTTTTCGCTTTTCGAAGAGTTTTATATAATTTTTTTTTTTATTTATTTTAGTAATTTAAATGTTTAAAATAAATACCTATTTAATACTATATAAATTAATTAATATATATTAAATTTATCGCGTTCTTAAAATTTGTTGTTTTGTTTTATATATTACAGGACAAGGAAGTGTGAAATGGGTGTGAATTTCTACACCAAAAGGATCAAGAATACAAGCAGCTTCAAGTGTTAGTAAATTTGCAGACCGGAGATTCCTCCTGTCCTTCCCCCATCCCCCCCAAAAGATGAATTCAACAATGGAATCTCCAACCACAAAACCGATGCGTTCTAAAAAGCGACGACTGCGTCGAAGGCGCCAGATCGCCTATTTGGCCATATGTGGTATAAGTGTGGCCATTTTTGCCATTGCACTGGCCACGCTCATTAAGCCAGCTGCCGGTCAAGAAGATTCTCCACCTGAGGAGGGTTCACCACCAGAAGAAGGAGCGGGTTCACCACCAGATGAAGGAACGGGTGCAACAGGTGGTGAACCAAAGACTGACCCACCAGTAGATGGAGCACCGGCTGATGCACCAGGAACTTCAGGGCAGGGTGACTCAAACAAACCGCCGTTGTCTACTAATGGACCGTGGCGTGAAGGTTACTCGGGCGATGGCACCACCCACGAACAGCTTGGTCAGCCTCATTGGGCGCCCGTAGAGTATACCGCTTACCGGCCAACGACGAACTATTCCGAAGATCCGCCACAGCCAACATCGGCCATGAACCCCATCTTTAACTTTACGCACTTTATATTCGACAAGGTGCTGTACACCAATAGTAGCTTTCCGCCAGGTGAGTGAAGTACTATCAACTTTATAATTTGAAAAAATCGCAGTACCAAAAATTAGAATATAACTTTTTGAAGGTTTTTGGGCTGAACTTCAATTCGGTCCCAGAAAATTTCGTATACGTCAGGTTTTTGAGATATCCAGTCTCAAATGTCTCAGGTTTAACCTGATTTTTTTTTGTGACTGTTTTGCAGGATATATTACGATAAAGGATGGGAACACGCTGCAACTGGGACCGAAGGTGGCAACCAATGACTGGCGGGATCTGTTAGCCCATTATTGGTTGGTTTTCATTTGGATTCTCCTGCTGATGATACTGATCATTATCGTACCGTTTATTGCGTGAGTAGTATAACCATTATCTCGTTGTTTTCTATCATTATCTAATTTTGGATTATTCCCATCCTTAGAGTTTGCTATTGCTGTTTCTGTTGTTGCAAGCGCTGTCGCCAGGGCTGTCCGCCTTGCACCAGCAAACAGGATGCCCAAAGGCGCTTCTGCTGCGGCATATGTCTACTGCTCCTTATGATTGGACTGATGTGAGTGGCGCTCCCTAATCTATCCCTTTGGACCAACTTTAAGCTAAAGCCTGTTCTGTCTTCTTTAGCTTTGGCATCATCATTGCCTTTGTTACCAACAAAATGCTGGATGACGGTTTCGAAGAGACCGACAATACAATGAAACGCGGCGGCGAGGACACCTGCACCTATCTGAGGGATGTGTCCGCTCATGTTAACCATTTGATGGTATACAACTACGAGGAACTCGAGACACACGTTTCCGATCAGCTAACACGTAAGAATTTCATAGAATCGACGTTCATGGTGCCCAGCTAACATAGTTCTTTTGTTATTCAGATGCCCCTGATCACATATTTTTGGATTTAACCGACACATCACAGAGTTCTTCATTGGCCGAGCTGGAACGGGTGCTGGATAACATGCCGGAGGCCTTGGTTCTGATGAAGCAGGTTGAGAAGATGCAAAAGGATCTGCTCTTCTTTGGCTCACAGTTGAGAGATGGTAGAACATAAGCTGTTAAAATGCATCGTTTTCAAGTCTAATATTCCTCGATTTACAGGGGTCCGCGGCATGAAACGTGATATCAACTTTGCCGTGGCCAATCTCTGTCAGGTGCAGATATGCCAGAAGTTCCTCGTCAGCAGCGATATCGAGCGTATTGATGCCTCGCCGTGTCTGCACTTTGATGGGGTATATATATAGCACCGTCCACCTTACTTAACTTTATATAATTATATGTTATGTGTTCTTTTTAGCTGCCCAATACCGGAGAGTATATTGCCGGCATGCAGAAGGTCATTGACATGGATTATGGCGCGATAGCCAAGAGAGGGCTCGTTCGCTTGAGCGAGATCAAGGGAACGATTGAGAAGCAAATGTCATTTATGGTGCCGCCCATAATGCGTGATCTTACCAAGGGCAAGGCTGTTTTTCAGCAGCAGGCCACCACTGTTCGTAATGTTGTGGAGGCCGTACTGAGTGATATACATCACAAGACTGCCAGTTCGGCCAAGTCCTTTGATGATGTTTACACCAGATTTGGCCCGGATCGCAGCCTAATTAGTCTGCTTGTTGTGTTGATCATTTTCCTGGTATGGAAAGCCTATCTCCCAGAGAAGCCAGTGTGTGTTTATCACCATTTCTTCCTTTATTCACTAGATTTTGTTCATATTGGTCTGGGCTTTGCTTTGCGGCTGCTTTGGACGACGACGCAGTGGTTATGGCGACGAGTGCTGCAGCAAATCCACCGGCGCCACCTGCCTTCTAATGTAAGTAAGGATGAGCACATGACTGTAACTATTATAACACCTTTTCTTTTTGTTTTATTCCTCCCCAGAGCCATCATGATGATATTCTGCGTTTTTTCATTCATTTGCCTCGTTGGTCTGTTTTACTTTGTTATTGGAATGGTGACCTATCAGGGCGCCTGTGCCCCGTTGCGGGATCTCCAGAGCAACTCTATATTCCGGCAGCTGGATGCTGCCATTGATGTGAATCGCTATTTGCCGGCTATGGCAAAAACCAATTCCGATGGTGAGACGCCGCCAATAAAAATGTCGAGTGCTTTGAGTTCATGCAACGCCAACGAGACCGTGTTTGCGATGATGCGAAAGCATAACATCTACGATATTAGCGAAATGACGCGCCACAAGGTGATCTCGCAGGATAAAAGTTCAGCTCGCATCTTCGACGAGGATCTGTCTCAAGTGAAACTGCTTGAAACGCAGGATCGTGATAAGCTGAACCAATTGGCCGACAACAAGCTGGGCGAGTACCATAGCTCCCTGTACACGCCCAGTCTGTGCACCAAGTTCACTCCCATGAACCTCATTGCGCTCTCAGAGCAGCTGTCGACTCTCTCCAATGATCTCGAGTATCCAGCCTATGGTTGGGCGAAGGTCTCGTTTTGGAACGAGGGCCTCAACGCCAAGGCCTTCCATCGCAACTTTGTGCCGAAGCTGACCAATCTTGTGGAAAAGATGAAGGCTAACCTAAAGAAGATCGACGAGTTGATAGCGTACAACAACCACGACTTTGGCACCTCCATCAAGATGCTCACTTCGACGGTTGTCGCCTCCGAGCAATTTATTCAGACGCGCGGCAAGGACTACATCAATACGCTGGGCTCTAGTCTGACGTGGAGCATCGAGGAGCAAATTGAGAACTATGTAAGAATGGTCACGCGGGAGGCTGAAGAGAATGTGGGACACTGTGCGCCACTGGGTTATATTTACCAGCGTGGCGTTGACCTGATCTGTCACCGTTTGGTGGATCCAATTGTGAGTATTTTTAAGATGTTTTCTAATTTTCACTTTTAAAAGTTTATAACCTATTTTATAATTATTTTTTGAATTAATTAATTCATTATTTTTAATTATTATTGATATTATTATAAATTATTATTATTATTAATTAATTAATAATTTTATTATAATGTTTTCCCTTAGAATGGCTACTGGGTGGGCATCTTGCTCTGCGCTCTTCTCTTTCTACCCATCCTCTACGTGGCCCATTGCCTGATGTGCCTGTACAAGAAGATCTATCCGTATCTAGCTACCGTGGGAGTTCCCGTCGAGGGCGGGTAAGTGGTTCTCCTTATCATCTCCCCCCGTCCATTCCATTCGCTTTAAGCACCGACCTAAACCCTAAGCTGTCCCATGTGCATTGCTGCATCGCAAAATTTCGGCCATTCCTCGCCAAGTTTCGGCGGCATTGGCCGTATTGGCCGCGGTGGCGGCGGTGGCATAACAATTCAGTTTGAGGAAACTGAGGAGGCCGCCGAGCACAAGGAGGTAGTCGAAGTCGAGGCCGAAGCCGAAGCCGAGGCCGAAGCTGATGCTGAAGTCGAAGCCGTGGCCGAAGACGATGACAAGGCTGATATCACCTCGGAGTACGAGGTGACCATCCCAATGGCAGCTACCAGCAAGACAAAGCAGGACTAATGCCTAATTCACTGCTGCCTGAATGCCATTGTGTTAATGTATTTAAAATTTTACGCATGCATCGAAATAACAAAAAAAAAAAATAAACGTAAAATCTATTACCGTTTCAAATCATTCAAAAATATAAAAAAAAAAAATAAAATAAAATGTAATCAACAGAAAATTAAACCTCTATTCGTTCTTCTCATTTCACTGCTAACCAAACACAACCTCATCCCCACCACGCAGCAGCGACTATCTTTACGACGCTTATAGTGAGCGCGAGCGTGAGCATGTTCCATTGGCAAAGTAAGCAAATCATTCCGTTGCATCCACAGCCATTCTGTGTGCCAATTGACCAGCAGCAGACATAAATGTTCCCCCTCTTTACCCATTCCCTCGCCCATGCAGTGTTCCCAAGAAGCGACGCAAGGCCTATGAGCGGCGGCATCGGGAACAGCAGGAATACTATGAGGACGCTTCGCCCAGTGTGTCGCGGAACAATCGCTCTGGTGGTGATCGCGGCGGCGGTGGCGGTGGCGGAAGCGGCGATGGCGCTCCAGGAAGTAGCAGCATGCGGTACAACGACATGGCACCAACGTAAGTGTACCCCAAATACCAGCACGGCTTCTCCTTCCTACTTATAGTAGCTTACATATAAACCGTCTTTCATAACTTGTAAAGGATAACATAATATAACAGTAAAGCTAGCTGTATACAAATTTTATATAATATTGAAATACCTTACAGAGGCCGCAAAACTTTTTGTCATTAAATAAAAAGAATAGGCTTAAATCCAGAAGTCAAAAAAGAATTAATCTCAAATCGGAAAACTGTTCTGTCTTAGTTTTTATGAAGTTAATACATCTGCATTCTACATTTAAAATTTTAAAAACTTAAAATGTTTACTAGCTTTTCACAATTTGTATTTTTTTAATTAAAAAAAAAAATGGCTAAACATTTATTTCCTCGTCTGTTCATGCTGTACAATAATATATAACATATTTAATGTTTAGTCTCAAAAGCGTCCTTCACCGCTTAACTAGCTTGTGACTGAAAATATAATACCCTCAAAGGGTTTTACAATTTTATTATTTATCCCTAATTTATTTTACCTTTGCCAGAAATTATTACTAGCTATGACGGTCTTCTATATTTAGTAAGCCTTAAACAAATTAATTATAGAACATGCCTCATAGAGGCCTAACACTGAACAAGAGATTCGCCATTATTGCATCCAGTTTTCCTTGTGTTCATTTGGACCTCGCTGCTAAAAAGTCGCTAAAACGCTAATTTTTTAATTTTGTTTAATTTAGCACTAAAGCTGTGGCCTCCAATGGTGGCACACGGCCAAAGGCATTGGCGGCAGATGGTTTCTTTTAGGCAAATGCCCCTCGGTTCGTCCGGTAATGTGTGCTAGTCAGAGATCAGAGATTAAATCGTTGTGCTTCCCCCAGCCTCGACTCAAGAGTGCCCTCCTCTGATTGTGATTCCCCTCTTAATTCGGTTTACCTTGAGCTAAAGCTTTGCGTAAAAAAGAAAACATTGGTTCAGCTTCCTTTTAAATTCGATATACAAATCGAAAATACGCGGCACCAGCATCAATTCAACAAAGAAAATATGGTGTAATTTGGTTTACATTAAAGTTATATTTTATGTATTGTCTGAAGAGCTTTTTGATATGATTTCAAACTCGAACTGTACAACCTGGCTTTGCTTTGTGTTCTTGTTTTTCTTCG
>JAEIIJ010018975.1:0-70782 GCA_018904815.1 Drosophila ogumai | reverse complement strand
ATTATTGAAAATTCGATTTTTCACCAAAAATGAAAATATACCCTTTTTCTCAAAAAAAGAGAAGGGGTTACATCATTAAAATCGTCAAAATCTGAAAAAAATGAAAGTTAAAATAAACAAAAATTAAGTATGCAGACTTATTAACCTTATAAAAACTAATACAAAAACGCTTTCCCAATCAAATTTACTGCATTTTTGGCTTTGTTATGAATTTTTAAAAACATAAATTGTATTTTGACTTCTACTTTTCAAAATTGTGTTATATAAAATTATAGAAATTATTCTCATGAAACCACATGGAACAAATTAAAAATAATATATAAATGCAGAGCTAATAAAAAAGAAAAAACATAAATCTTTAGCTATTTGCCATTACTTAAGCTTTAAGCTAGCTTTTAGTTATCTTTTCAACCAACTTAAAGCCTGAATATATGCCTTAAATTTACCCCTATTTCCAGCTTGTAGTACTAATCACAAAAGTATACGCCACGTTGGCCAGTGCAGTGCCAGCAAAGAGCGAAGCCTATGCCAAGACACCAGCTAAAAATGAAAGTGAAAAAGCCAAAGTGAGCCACTATTTTCTGCACGAGCCTTATGGTAGGCTATATATTAAAATTTAATAATTATATAAAAAAATAATACATTTCTTAAATTTAAAATATAGGTCCCAATACCTATGCCTTTGGCTATGAGATCGATGACCCGCAAACGCACAACACACAGTTCCGTGAAGAACGACGCTTTGTAAATGGCAGCATCCAGGGCAGCTACGGTTATGCCCGCCCCGATGGAGTCATCCAGGTCACCCAGTACACAGCGGATGAGCAGAAAGGTTACTCCGCCCAGATGCACAGCTTCAAGCAAGGCGATGAAAAGCTAAAGGCAGTGTGGCCCACCCAGAGACCCGATATCCTGGTGGACAGAAGCAAGCTGGAGTCTCCTGGCAACATCACCTGGGATCCCAACAGCCACCTCAATGTGACCGTGTCTAATGTGGCGGATCATGTGGCTCAGCAGCTGAAAGAGCAGCATGGCCTTGATCTAAACCACATAGATGTGACCAAGGATGTGCTGAAGCCAGCTGTGCTCGATGTGATCCAGGGCAAGACTCCCAGCCGGGTTATGACGGTTCAGAATGTGATACCTCAGCAGTTTCCCATCGTTCCCTTCCAACTGGCAGTAGAGCAGGAGGTCAGTAAGGCGACCACAGAGTCCAGCAAGACTGCAGAACCCCAAAAATCTGACTCTTCCAAATACCACAAAGCTAAGACAAACAATGCAGAGAAGGCTCCGCAGGTGGGGGAGCCAGAGTCCAGCCTGCCACCTCCCAAGCCACTGGACAATGCTACTCCCAGCCATGCAAGCTGGCAACAGCGAACCATTGAGGCGAATCGAAGGGAATTCCTGGCCAATTTACCCGTTCTAAGAGAAGCCAGGCCAAAGTAAATGTCCGAACTGCTGGAAATTCACTGAGAAAAAGTCTACAAAGATGGTTAAATTAAGTAGAAAAGCCTTTATTAATTATTGAAACATATATATAATAGATGAGTAAATGAGTAACAATTAAAATATTTTTTTAATAAATAAATATATATAGAAATGAATAAAAATTAAATGCAAATACATTTTAAAGCCCAAGGCTACGGATGAAAAATTAAAGAAAGTTAATAAATGGCTTAAAATAATTATAATATACGTTTGGTTTTTATTTTCTAAAGAGGTAAACATTTTTATAGCTTAAGAGCTCATTGATATTAAATTATTATTTAACCGAAATTAGTCAAGACTCTGGACTCTCTAACCCTCTCCAGGCGATTGGGTAAGCTTTGTTCACTTTTTATTGGAGCCTCGTCTCGCCAGTATCTGGGCCATAAAAAACAGTGATCACAATTTGGCCATTAGCCCGAAAAAAAGGCAACAAAAGAATTCCACACGCTGCACAGGCCAATTGAGGCTGCAATAAAGGTGAGACACACAACACACACAGCATGGCATTTTTTGAATATCTTCCGGGTGCAAAATTGGTGCCGCCGCCGCGTCTTGATCCCAATCTAAGTCGCTAGCCGCCTTTGAAGTGCTTTTATTTATGCCTTTGTGGGTTAATTTGTGTCGCCCACGATGGGTTTGGGTTGGGTTTGGGGTTCGCTCCCCCACACAGCTGGGTTATTCCCCGCATTCAGGAAGACTTCAGCCGGATCACGTTCCAGTCCAAGTGCAAATGGTTTTGCCATTAATTGCTCCAAATTTCCAAATGCGTTTCCATGGCGAGGCTAAAAAACGGAAGGAAATGCGAAATGCATGTTGATTTCGGTTTCGTTGTGGCTTTCTTTGCTCGTTTTTCCCCACTATCTCTCGCATCCGATGCATATTTATGCTGATTTATTATTCCATTATTGCGGCAGCTTAAATTTGTGGCACGCACACTCGCCGTCGATTGCGAAATCTGCTGCCAAAAGCACTCCAAACACTTTAAAGTGTATCGGTTATTGTTTTTAGCAATTTATATTTGTATATTGTGGGATTTATATTGCCCACGAATTTGTATCGGAGGTACATTCACTTTTATGCTTGGCTGGGAAGAGTCCAGCCCAGGGGATCGGTTAGTATACATCTCATTTATGGGCTCGATTCTTGTGTTTTTCGAAGTTCCATTATTTAATTACAATTATATGTTATGTTGTTTCTTAAGGGAAAGTTGGCCAGGCCCGCCAGTCTCGGTTTATTGTATGCTAATTTAGTTGCTGCTACTTTTCATTCCATTCCAATTCATTACGTTTCGTTTCTTTCTTTTGCGGCATATATATTCGGTCATTAACTAATTGCTGAGGCAATCGACTTGGCTTGCACCACTTGGGTGCACCACTGGGTGGCTCCGTGAAAGTGTGCTTGCGATTCGCTTCGATTTCGTCTAGGGCGTGACGTATACGTAATGTGAGCGAACTACACATTACGTAGCCGCACAGTGGGTCGCTGCGAGTAGCCTCTGCCAGTGCCTGTCCCAGTTGCACTTCAACTTCAACTTGAGACCGCGGCGTGGGCGTTGTCCCTGCGGCCAAACCTAATAAAATGCGAGATTTATTCCATAAATATGTCCACGTTGACAACTTGATTTGGGGGCTGGGAGCTGCAGCTGGTTTTCAGGCATCAGCTCCTGTTTCCAGTCCCGGCGACGGTTGCATAAATTTAGCCATTTTATAATCTCGATATGGCCGAAACAGGTAAATTTCATAATATCCGGTTCGGGCGCGCTTGAAAAGTTGTTAATTTGGCCACATCTCTGCGCTGGCAGTGGCAGCAGGAAAAACAAAACCCAGAGATGCCAAAAATGACAGCAATTAGCCGGCTGCCGAATAAGGTAAAAGTATTTAACCTACTTTTCTCCGCCGCGCAAAAAGTTAAAAAGTAACAAGCAAAAGGCAAATAGCGCTTTTCATTGTAGGAAGTTGCCGAGAGGGCGACACTCATTCAATTGGCGCTTAATTAATGAGACAGCACGGCCACAGACACAGGCACCGACTTTCCAAGGAAGTCGCCATGGGAAAACTCACGGCAACGCCGCCCAATTTCCTCGACGTGTGAAAATGGCAGTGGCACTCGCGCCGAAGCGAAATTAAAATATTTAACAATTACCGAAGGCCTGTGAATGCAAAGCGTAAATATTTTGATTAGTCAATGATACAATTAGAGAGCTGCAACAAAATCAATTGGAAAATTGCAGCGCGGCCGCGAGACAGGTCTCGGCAACAATCTTGCCACTTTTCCGCGTGTTGCTCCACACAGGCACACGAGGGGATTGGAACAAGAGTGTCCCAGCTGCCATATGATATGATTATGTGATTTGGCAATTTGCATTTAATTAATTTCTTCGGCTATTTATTATGTCAACGCCAGCAGCCAGCTGAAGCCAGAGACGAAGCTTAAGACTCAACTCTCGCGGGGCTGATGGGCGGGTGCAATTGCCGCCTCGGCTGGTTACAGCACCGAATTCGAGTGAATATTATTTGTTACCGTTGAAAGGCTTTTCAGATTATGCTTCGACGGCAGTTATATCACGGCCGGGCCTCTCCGCGAGTGCATAATCAAAGCTGACGGCTATGACGGCTCTGGATGCGATTGAATAATGAAGAATGCGCAGATTGAAGCTGACAGAGATTATCCAGGCTAATGTTCACTCGGGGGAAAATGTGTGTGTGTGCCAAGTTTGGGGCGGAAAATTTGGTTTAAAATTTTAAAAGTTGAATTAATAACTTAATAAAAGGTGTTGAAATATTAAATTAAGTGTTGAAAGCCATAAATTAAAGAGGAATGGAATTTATATATAGAAATAATATTTATTATTACAGAAATAGGCATTTAAACTAATTTTATCAAGTAAGAGTATATGAGTATATGAGTGCTCGATGCTAATTATACTCTATTTATGCTGTTTTTAATGTGAAGTAATAAAGCAATAATAATAAATATAATAACCCAAACATAACCTGGCGGAAAACACAAGAATATGGAACTATTGTTGCTAAGAAAATATGGCTAAAATATGGTTACCAGCTCCCTTTTTCCCCCTGAAAACATTTCCTGTTTAAATTTGACAAACTCGTAAAATTATAAATAATTATGTTAATAGTATTAGCAAATATTTATCATACACGCGGTGTGACCGATGCATTTAACAAGCAATTATTTTCCACCAAATGTGTCAAATGGGTGGACATGTGTTGATATTTTCACCGCTTCAACTTGTTTTCCGAGCTGCTTACCACCAAGTTATATTACACATACGCACTGTGTGACGGATGCAGAGGATCGCTGAGGAAAACGTAGGAAAACGACTTCAGCTCGCTGCTTGTAAGTTCAATGTGCGCTCGCAATTAGCGAAATATTTCTCTGCCATTTTCATCTTGGCCACACACACGCATATTTCATGCTCAAACCATGGGGGGGGGGATAGTCCCCAGTAAATTCGTGTTTTATTCACATTGCCTTCAAATAAATTAATATAAATTGCCGGCAATCGAATGCGTTGGGATGCCCTGGCGGCTCTTCGAGTGTAATTTTCAATTACAGCAGCCCCAATCGCTGCTGTTTTTTGTATATTGAGTTGCGTAAGCCAAGCTGCATAAAAGGATAACCATTAAAAGAGCAACAGTGCCGGCAAAAAGCAATTCCCACAGCAGTGTTTTTTATTTGTTTTGTTTTGGATTTGGGAAAGATGCACGCGTCGCTGGCTTGTTAAGTTGTAAGGTTTCAGCCGGGACTCTAATAAATATGAAACAATGAGACAAAAGTCAAAGTTTGCAGCTGATTGCCAGCCATTGTTGTTGTGTGTTTGCCAAACGATCGCTAAAAGTGCACTCTAAAAAAACTGTATCAATAATAATCATTTTATATTTAATCCATATCATTAAAAGATTTTATTAAAAATTATTATCAATCTTTTTGCTTATAAAAAGGTCTGCATTTTCTTGATTCTTTTTTTTCCACTTATTTTTCTTAAATCTTTCCTTTTTTTCTAAATCAGAAAGTATACCTTCTTTCTTTTCTTAGTTTATATTATTTATATACTCACCTTTAAGTTCACTACTAATTTCTTTAGGTGTAACAAACTTTATTCCATTGTTTTGTTTTTATTTTTTTGTTTGGGCCCCCGATGTCGCAAATGTACGCCAGAAATACGTTGCGGCAGGAGCAGTTCGGCTGCTTTTGGCCAAGTTAATGCATGTACTAAATGTCTAACGGTAAATATGAGTTACTAGGTAATTGCTTGGTCTGCTTACCTGCAGCTGTTACATGCGCACATGCGCATAACCAACAACACAGCAGCGCTTTGACTTTTCACTTTTGTGAGTGGGAATTGATTGAGTGGCCAAGAGTGCTCTGGGTAAAAGTAAGCCACACTCTGGCCAGGCCAGCGAATCTAAAGTATGGCTAACCAAAAAATTAACACCTGCTAGCCAAGGCGCACGAGCAGAGCAAATACAAAATGAAATTTTGTGTGCAATTACGACGACAGTCGGGGCAAAAATATAAACAAAATTATTTTGAGGCGATAACTAGCAGCGAAATGAAGCGAAAAATGTTGCACATAAAAAAGAAAAATTGGCCAAAAAAAATCAAATAAAATATAGGACTAACTAAATACACTAAAAAAGACAATAAATTAATTTTATCTTACTAAATTTTTTGCGAAATTGTAATTGTAATAATACTTAAATAATATTTTATTTATTAGAAAAGATTGCATGTAAAATATTTACAAAATACAATTCATTTTATATTAATATTTTATAGTATTACAAAAATTAAAATTAATATTAATATTCGCCATGTACCCTCTATAAAAATTCCATCAATATATACCCAAAAATTGTATCAGCAATGCGTTCAATTTTCAGCTCTTCGCCGAATTGCCAAATGCAGCGGCAGAAAACGCTGCGGCTCATGTGTGTATGTGCTGGAATGCACCAAAGACGACTTCGTCGGCCGAGTATGAGTCGAGTGTGGCATGTTGACTTGCGTTATTTTTTTCTTGGTCTTCTCTTGCACCTGCCGCAACGCCAACGCTGGAAGAAAAAAACAAAATCAGGAGACGTAGACCCCAAATCGTGGGCCATAGTTAAGCATTTATTTTATTTGCCATATTTCTTGTGCTGCTTCGGGATTTGTGGCGGATTGGATTGGTAATCAACGTGCAAACAAAAAAATAGCAGAAACAAAAATGTTTTGCTTTTCATCCCCTGCCTGGCGGTTTGTCATGTCTCGCAATGTTGTCAAACGTTGTCGACCATAATATAGCAATTAAAATTGTGTCTGCATTTAAGAGTACATCAACCCGAGATGTCATTTCGTTTCGTTTTTCGATTTGATCCGATTGGATTGGACTCCAATTCCACATCCACATCCACGTCTATGGCATCTTGCCGAGCCTGTGAATCGGGGCTATGCAAAGTGGTTGCACGAAATCCACATTCAAACCAAATAATTTCTCGAGTTATTGGCAAACAACTTGCCTATGAACCAGATTGCCGATATGGGAATGGAATGGTTAAATGAGTGGATGATGGGCAGGAAATTTCGAGGCGTATGGTGTGAAATGATGGGAAAATTTAAAGGAATTTGTAAAGAATATAGGAATTTGGGAGATAAACTGAAAGCTAGTGATTAAGATAGACAAACTCTGTTAATGTATAAAACCTAAGATTTAGTTATATATTAATATATAAATACTTGAAAAAATCCCATTTATTTTACCCATTGTTGCCAGCGACCTTGATTTTCGCTCCCATTACAGAAAATTACATCAGCTCTTAATGTTGCCGAAAAGCGAAACACCCTTCTGTCACTTGAGTGCACTTAACAAAACGACTGTCGCGCAGTCGCAACCTTCGAGGTGAGAACCCTCAAATCGGAAAACTCCACGCTTCGGTGGCTAATTAGCGCCATCATCCAATTGCAAATTGACGAAAGACCCACTAAAAATTGGTTAATTTCCCTCGAAACAATGCAATTGTGGCACTTAACTTTGACTCCGAACTACCGGCCAGCCCAAGTATGTGGAACAATACTTCTGTTTTTCTGCTTTTATGCCCAACAATTAAGTATTACAACATTTTATTGGCCCAGCCAGCCCGGCAGCCTGCAGGTCCAATTCAATTTACCATTTACCATCTACGATTTACGATTTAAGATTTACGAAAATCAGCGCATTAAAAGTAAACGATTAACCGGAGGCTGCCGCAATAGAAGGTTGCCCCGAAAAAAACAACGCTTTGCCCAGCAGCAGCCACGAAAGAAATCATCAGGCCGAAAATTTGGGTCAAACTGCGTTTAATGAGCGTACTTGCAGAGCAGCAGCTCCACTCAGCTATGGAGTTGCAATGCAAATAGGCTGAGAGTTGGCCAAAACGAAAATTCCAAAAAATATTATTAACAAACGCCGGAACGGAGCGGGGCAATGTTGCAACTGCAACTGCAACTGCCGATCAACAGTGCCGATGACGACTTATCAACGCCATCGCATGCGTCACTAATGACACACAAAGAGTCCTGGGACAACAGGCACTGGGGGAAAAAATAGCCTATGACCAAGGCATGTCTTTAGTTGAAGAAAAAGAGCTTGAAAGGCTAAGAAAATAGGTCTCACGATTGGTTTTAAAGCTAGCTAGTTCACAGGCCTTTTTTATACATTTTAGGATGAATACTTTTTATGAAAGTTATTTCAAAAATATATTCTTTTTGAAGAATCCAATAAATTTATAATTTAAAAAAAAAAATTCCCAACTTCCTTCAAGTTTTCTGCTAAGTGCATTGGGCAGCAAACATCAAACCCCCAAACAATGGCAAACAGCCAGGCCTGAACTGTTTTACATTTGGCTCAAAAGACGCTCCGCTCACCAAAGACGGCAACGTCGCTGCCCGGGCCACCGCCGCCGCTGCTGCTGCTGCTCGAACCACCGCCGATCCAACGATCCACCGATCGAGTGAACCACCATCACTGCTGGCAGCCGATTCACTTTCTTCCTAACATATAAAAGCGGCGCATTTTCGTTGCAAGCACATTATTCAGTGGTGGAAAGTCGTTGCGTGCAGTCATCCTACAGCTACCTTTTGTTTTGTGATCTCCAAACAAAGCGCGAACTAAAATAAATTCAAACTAAAATGGCCTTCAAGGTGAGGAGAAGCAGCAGCCGTCAAGGATTAAGGATATCGCAAACTCAGTGTGAAAAATAAACTGTAAAAGAAATATCCTTAAAGGATGTTTCCAAGCGAACAGTGAATTAGTGAATCATCAAAGAAATACTGTTTAAACCGAGTGCTTGCAAAGGATATTAGCTTAAGGATGTGGCTAAAAGTGATTTTAATTAAAATATTTTCCCAAGGAAGGAGTCGGCCAGGAATGGTTTAATATTTAGTTAATAGATTAAAGTTTCTGGCTGCCCATATTAATACAATTGTTTTCTTCTAAATAATTACAAAATACTTTTTGTAAATTATACAAATTATTTAAAAACCCATTTATAGAAACCACAAATAAAGTCAGACTAGGTTAATCCTAGTCTAGGCAAAAAGCCAGCTCAAAATTTAAATATTTAATATTTGCTTTTGCTATCCCTACTCCCTCTGAGCTAACCAACGTATTTGCAGGCTGTCAGAAAACCACAAACTAACCACTAAACGTAAAACCAAACAGTAAAGTCAGCCGACCACAGCAAATAGGAATTCATTACGAATTCATTAGAGGAAAACCTCAAGTATTTACCTTAAATGCAGCCACTACATGGATAGCTACATCCCCGATCTCCTCGAGCTCTTACACCCACGCGAATTGGCCACCGCTAATTGCAACAGTCGCCACTCGCCTGCACTTAGTTAACGGAAACAATTAGCCGGGCTACGGGCTCTGATCTCTGGGGTCTTGGGTCTGGGCTCCGCTTGCTAATTATGTACCTGCCTTTTTGATCTTACAGTATCTGATCTTCGCCTCGGCCCTGTGCCTGAGCCTTGCCTATCCGCTGGAGCACCAGTACTACGAGGAGAGTCATGGCTATGAGCATTTGGCCCACCACGAGGCTGAGCCCATTCATGAGTACGGCCATCACCAGCTTGAGCGCATCTCTCTGGGTGAGGACCATGGACACCATCAGATCGAGCATGTGCATCACGAGCAGCCTCACTACGAGACCCACGAGCATGAGGGGCATGACGAGCATGTGGACTACTATGTGAGTTGGGAAAAATTATTAAGAAAAAGGATTCAAAAATAATTTAAACTTGTACAAATATCCTCTCCTATTTCTGATATGCTCAAACATCAATTATCCCCATTTTCGGATCCCAAAATAAATCTAAACATGTTTTACAGGCCCCTCCCAAGTACGCCTTCAAGTACGGAGTCAATGACTTCCACACCGGTGATGTGAAGTCCCAGCACGAGACCCGCGATGGCGACACTGTCAAGGGCCAGTACTCGCTGGTGGAGCCCGACGGTTCCATTCGCACCGTTGACTACACCGCCGACAAGCACAATGGCTTCAACGCCGTGGTCCACAAGACTGCCCCAGTGCACCACCATGAGGAGCTGCACGATCATCACTACTAAGGAGGGAATCACTGCTCACTAGAGTTAGCCAAATTACTCATCAGCCGGAGGAGGAGAGGGACGAAATATAGGAGAAGGAGAAGTAGACGGAGAAGGATAATGAGGATCCACATCGATCGACCATGGAATCAGCTTCATATCTCGTAATTAGGACATCAGCAAACACACACATGCCACGGACCATTCGGGGAGGGACCTTCACTAGACTTCAGGACCTCCCCCGTGGCCCTGCTCACTTCATTAACATTTTGTATATTGTATTTTATTCTGTGATAGCGAATAACTTCTACGTGTATCTTCCGCTTTCAACTGATCCTTAGTCATCACTACCTGCTCAGACGAATTTACCAATCTTTAAACTGTAATCTGTAATCTATAAACTTTAAACTGTAATCTGTTATCTGTAATGTATACTTATGTCTTCTCGTAAAATGTAAAACTTGTTACAGAGATCGAACGAACGAATTGTAAATTGTGTAATAAAGTGTGAATTATGTACTTTTTATAAAATCACAACTCACCCGACCACTGACCATAATTTACAGCAGCCGGGGCCAATCATTGAACTTGTACTCCTCAAGAAAATGGCTAAAATGTCGAGCCCGACCAACTGGTTTGTGCGTTTCCAGACGTTAACGGCAATAAAGGCGCTTGAAAGACATAGTTAGACATATTTTCCGGCTCGCAAACAAGTTGTACGCCGCCTCGTCTCGTTATGTTTTGACTGAAATTGCATAAGTCTTATTTGAAAAGTTGCACGAAAATGCTTCCTAAATGTCCAATGCAGGAGTTGTAGAAACCTGTGGCGTGATTTGATACATTTGCTATTTTTTATTGCAAATAAATTAAGAAACAAATAAGTTTTATTTTCCTGGAAGTTTAAACTTAGGCGCCTTGGCTAGTTTTGCGTTTACCAACACTGTTTGAAAATATCGATTGCTCATAGGGGTGGCAGCCTTGATTTAAAACAATTCAAAATTTATGATTAAAAATTGAAGTCCTAGCCACTGTATTAAATTTTTTTTTAAATATTATTACTGGCTTAAGTAATGATACATTTTTGCCACTTTCGAATGTTGTTAAAAAGGATATTTTTTACAGTTTACCCTGAACTTGTCTTAATTTCGTACACTCGACAACCCTGTCTGGCTGCACATTGTTGATAAGAGAGGGCAGAGTACAGATAAATAAAAAAAGATCCAAATGAATAGGTAGCCAATGGCCGAAATATAAACAAAATGCTGGAAAAAAATAAATACGTTCCGCGGGTGAATCAGGTAAGCTTGAATACCAAACAGCCTTGAATTAAAACTGTACAATTGGACTTTGTTAATCTTTCAGATAGATGCCATTTATCTGAACAAGGACATTACCCGCCTTATCCGCGATAGTTTGCTAGAGAACCTGCAGGCCTTATCAGTGAGCATTTGGATTAAGATACCCTTGGGAAACCTCCTACAGCCATAACTATTTCTAGCCCATTCTGTTCATCAAAATCCAACCGGAGCTCGATTTGCTCATCCAGTCGGCCATTTGGTTTGGTTCTGTGGGCAAGCGCTGTTCCACCTTTGGCCAGCAGCTGCTGGTCCTCGCCTACGATGCCGAGAAGCTAACCGTGTCCCGGCTGGTGCTCCACTTCGCGCTGACCGTCCTGCCGGGCTACGTGAAGAGCTGGGAGGAGAGGCGGCTTACCAGGCGAGTGGAGTGGTTCAGTCAGGCGATTACTTGGGCGGAAAACAGCGCCCTGGTACTAAACATCCTCAACTACTTTCGGTTCCTGAAGACAGGCCGGAAACCTACGCTGGTGGATTACCTGCTGGGCCTGGACTACATTAGTCTGAGAAATAACCAGAGGAGGGACATTGGCTACAAATATCTGACGCGCGAGCTGCTCTGGGGAGGATTTATGGTAAGTCTTACCTGGTTTTAGTTGTGTGCCTTAATATCCCATTGATTCGTACAGGAAATCCTCGGGCTTGTGCTACCCATCATTAATTTCCGCAAGCTGCAAAGGGTGCTCAAGTCCTGGGCCTTTGGAAAGCAGTTACCTGGTCGACGGTTAGAGGACAGAGACGGTGGCGTGGAGCTCCTGGCACCAAAGATGACGGTGAGCACCACCTGCACCTTCTGCGGGGAGCGTCCCACGCTCCCCCACCACATGGGCTGTGGTCACATCTATTGTTATTACTGCCTGAGCGCCAATGTCCTGACGGATGCCAGTTTTTGCTGCCCCATATGCGGGGCGACGTGTCCGGAGAATGGGGTCCAAAGTGTCTGATAGTTAGGTATGTTGTGCAAGTGATGGTTTTAGACGTCTTTTATAATATTATTAAGCGAAAAGTGGGCTGAATTAAGAAATAAACAAACAAATTCCATTCCGCCAAGTATTTCTTCGGTATTGGTAAGCGGTGGGAGAGTAGTGTTGGTAGTGGTTACAAAACAGTTGTTATTTACGGCACGGCGCCAAGTGGTGTGCGACAAAAACTCAATATTCTCCTTGATTAAAGATAATTAAAAAGCAAAAAAGTATTTAAAGTGAAGCGTTAGTTACTCCAGAACGTTGAAAAACTGCCAGTTCATTGAAAACATTCCTGAAAAATCTAAAAAAGTAAGTTGAACATACTCGTTTCGTTACTCACAAAAAGCGCGCGAAAATAATGCATCAGCTGTTGCTCCCCTGGCAGCGTTGCCAGCTGTAGCAAAGTAATGAAGTTACTGCAACGAAAATTATCTAAAAAAGTTTACACAATTTATTAAAGTAGTAAATTTACATTTTTGGAATAATTAGTATGTAAGTAGATATTTTAAATAAGTTTTGAAACCACACCCTGATTGTTTTGCAATTCGCAAATCAGCTGCCGAGGACGATCCGGCAACACCGCCACTTTGTTATTATCTCATTTTTTCTGCTGCGCATTTCGCCTTTGTCCGAAATTGTAGAAGAAAACAACTAAACGCACGAAAAGTTGCTAAAGACCCACAAACAAAACAAATTCACTTGCGTTGCGTAATTGTGCGAAGAGAACGGGGAAAATCATCGACAAACAGCAGCAGACAAAGGCCAAACAATTGTATAAAAAAAAAGAAACAGAAAGTGCCTGAAATAAATAGTACTATTTACCTGGCAACCAAGTGCGCATATATTCGCTCGAATATATTCGCATTCCGCAGCTGATTTCACCAATCAAGGTCAGTAGGTGGCGATATTCGCAGGCGCAGGCAAACAATAACAAATAACAAACGGCGATCGTTCCAACAGCACGATGCTCGACTTGGAGATCCTGCCTGAGAACTCGCTGGGCTGCGACGCCTGGGAGTTTGTCCTGGGAATGCACTTCTCGCAGGCCATCGCCATTATCCAGTCGCAGGTGGGCATCATTAAGGGCGTGCAGGTCCTGTACTCGGACACCAATCCGCTGGGCGTGGACATCATCATCAACCTGCCGCAGGACGGCGTCCGCCTGATCTTCGATCCGGTGGTGCAGCGTCTCAAGACAATCGAGGTGTTCAACATGAAGCTGGTGAAGCTGCGCTACGGCGGCGTCTACTTCAACTCGCCCGAAGTCCTCCCCAGCATCGAGCAGATCGAGCACTCGTTCGGGGCCACACATCCGGGCGTCTACGATGCGGCCAAGCAGCTCTTTGCCCTGCACTTCCGCGGGCTGAGCTTCTACTTTCCGGTGGACAGCAAGCTGCACTCGGGCTACGCCCATGGACTGGGCTCCCTGGTCTTCCTGAACGGCGCCTCGCCCGTGGTCTCCAAGATGTCGCTTTATGCGGGCAGCAATGTGGCTGAGAATAGGGCGCCGTCGCTGCCGCTTACCTGCTATCACCGACAAATGTACTTGGAATCGGCCAGCGTCCTCCGTACCTCCTTTGGCCACACCAAGGGCCTCAAGCTGAAGCTCTTCACGGAGGGCTCCGGCCGGGCATTGGAGCCGCGCCGGCAGTGTTTCACGCGGGAGCTGCTCTTCGGCGATAGCTGCGAGGACGTGGCCACCAGCTTGGGCGCGCCCAATCGCATATTTTTCAAGAGCGAGGACAAGATGAAGATCCACAGCTCGAGTGTGAATCGGCAGGCGCAGAGCAAGCGGAGCGACATCTTCTTCAACTACTTCACCCTGGGCATCGATGTGCTGTTCGACGCCAGGACGCAGACCTGCAAGAAGTTCATCCTGCACACAAACTATCCGGGCCACTTCAATTTCAACATGTACCATCGCTGCGAATTCCAGTTCCTGCTGCAGGCGGACCATCCGTCCATGAGCGACAGTGGCCATGCCCTGGTGACGCCCACAAAGCAGGATCATGTGAACATAACCGCCTACACCAAGTGGGACGAGATCAGCGGATCGCTGGCCACCTCGGAGCGGCCGGTGGTGTTGCATCGGGCCAGCTCGACGAACACAGCGAATCCGTTCGGCTCCACCTTCTGCTATGGCTACCAGGACCTGATCTTCGAGGTGATGCCCAACAGCCACATTGCCTCGGTGACGCTGTACAATACAGCACCGCCCAGGCAGCCGGCGCAGTCCTGGCAGCAGCACAAGATGCAGGACATCCGCCTGACGGTGGCCTAGAGGCGGGATTTAAGCTGGGTCTCCTTCGCCGCTCCATGATGCTGATGCCAAGGGGCCGCCGCCGCCCTTCGTGTTCTAATCTTTAAGCTACCACAAACGATGATCTAACCTAGGCGTAAAGTAGACACATATTATATAGTAATATATATACAGTACACGTAGATATTTCTATCGTAAGCTAAGCCAATCATCGGACGAACCCTCTGACCAGGTTCATTCAGCGGTATTCCATTGTGTTAGCTCTTTCGACCCATAACTGACAATTAATTAGCCTCGTACTTTTAACAATTGCATGTCGTTAATATATATTTCAGTAACTCGTAAGCTCCAATCGTGTATCTCTCTTTGAAAAAGAAAAAAACAAACAAAAAAATTATATAAATATAAGGTTTCGACAAGAACTTTGATGATTTTTACTTGGGTTTTGTGAAACGAGTTTTTATTTTAAGAATTCCTGGTCATGTGCTAAAACTATTCAAAAAATTTGCTAAAAACTTGATTTTAAGTTTATCTGAATGAATTTATATCTTTAAATATTTTTTTCAGTCACTAAAAATGCCGGAGGAAAATGCAGATCAGGAGAACCAGGCTCCCCAGCAGCAGGTGCAGGCATCCGCAGTGCCAGAATATAATCGGGAAATGCTGATGGACATGCTGCCCGTTTACTACAGGCGACTCTTTCCCCACCAGCCCTTCTACCGCTGGCTCTCCTATGGACTGAGTAAGTGTATCCTTTAATAGTTGGTGCCCACTCTTATGCTATACATTCCTACTTTAGCTGAGGAAGGCATCTTCAGCAACCGTGAGATATCCTTTACCCTCCACGACGATATCTACTTGAGGTACCTGTGCTTTGAGAGCCAGGCGGAGTTCGAGAAGGAGATTTGCTTGAAGCTCCCCGTCAAGATGGACATTGGACCAGTGATGCACACCAGGCCCAGAAATATTCGCACTGTCCCGGGTGGCCTGAATCCAGTTCAACGCGAACTGGTCTTCGATATCGATATGACGGACTACGATCCGGTGCGCACCTGCTGCTCCGAGGCGGAAGTGTGCCAGAAGTGCTGGAAATTCATGGTGCTGGCCGCCAGGATTCTGGATGTTGCCCTGCGCGAGGACTTTGGCTTTGAGCACATACTTTGGGTCTTCTCCGGGCGGCGAGGCATCCATTGCTGGGTATGCGATCACCAAGCGAGACATCTCGATGGGCGTGGCCGCTACTCCGTGGCGGAGTACCTGAACCCCATCTCCTATGTGAGCTTCGGGGGTAAGAACTCGCCCAGATGCCCGATGGGGGATCGGACGCATCACAGCCTGAAGCGAGCTCTGAAGATTGTGGAGCCCCTGTTCGAGGAGATCATCCTGGAGGATCAGAATCTCTTTGGCACGCCCAAAGGAGCTACCAAGCTCCTGCAAATGGTTCCCGACGATGCAGCTCGCGCCGAGCTGGAATCCTACTTGCAAAAGAGCCTGGAGGACGGCGCCCACTCGCGACTCGTGTGGGAGAGCTTTCTCAAGTACTCCAACTCCATGAAGACCGCCACGGCCAGTGCCTGGAGCCGAAAGCTCAAGAACATTGTCCAGGAAGTGCAGCTCGGACTGCTCTATCCACGACTGGACATCAATGTCACCCGGGGATTCAACCATTTGCTGAAGGCTCCATTCTGCATCCATCCCTCCACCGGTAAGGTCTGCGTCCCCTTCAGCGTTAGCGCTGTGGCCAAGTTCGATCCCACCACGGTGCCCACGATCACCCAGCTGCTACACGAGATCAATGCCTTTGACGACAAGAGCAAGAGCTATATGGAGGCGCCGGAGGATAAGAGCCGGATCAAGGACCACAAGAAGACCAGCATGTTCAAGGGTGTGGTGGTCTTCGAGGAGTTCCTGCGCAAGCTGGAGCGCAGCCAAAAGGCTGCCAGTCTGCAGTTTTAATTACATTTTTAAATTAATTTTAAAAGTAAGAAATATAATTATAAGAAATGAAAACAAAAATGAATTTTCTAACTATACCTATCCCATTTTTGATGCGCTTAACTCAAATCTCAAGTATATAAAATAGAACCTTTAATTAGTAGATCGTCAATTGCAGCTTTATCTTTATTTTGTGTTTCTGTTTTATACTCATTAGGCTAGCAACAATAAATAGACTAGGCGAGGGCGCTTTCGCTCCGGATCCACGTCCGGCTCTCACATGCAGCGCAATCGCACTAGAGGCACCACGTTGCCTTGGTTGTCCTTGTCGTCAATGTCCACCTCGACCTCCAGCTGGTAGTGTCCGTCCTCCGGCGTCGTGCTATCGGGCAGGCTGGCCAAGATCTCGCTCTCGCCGGCGCGCAGCTTGAAGGACGCCGTCGCATTATCTCCATTATCGCCCTGTCCCTCGTTTGATTGCGGCAAGGATATGCGTATCTTGGCGGGCAACACACTGCCCCTCCCGAGGACCAACTTGGCATTGGCCTCATCGTTCCCATGCCAGATATACAGATCATCTTCGGCCACCACACAGTCATCCTCCTTGTGCAGCTGCTGCTCGAGCGGATCAAGCAGGCACACGGCCTGAAGCGCACAGCCAATGGCCACCACCTCGTCCGCGGAGTGGCTGTTGTGCAGCTTGGCGTCGGGGAAGCGGGCGCCCACCGCCGCCTGCAGCTTGGGAATCTGCATGGTGGCACCCAGCAGCACAATGTCGTCGATGCTAGTTAGGTCCGGATGTTCCTTTTGCGCCTGGTCCACGCACTCGCCCAGCTGCTGGATGAGGTTGTTGATCACCGGCTGGATGAGGCTCTCGAAACGGGCCCGCGACATCTGGGCGTTGAAGTCAACGCCGTCCATCAGCGAGTCAATGTACAGCTGCGTGGAGGGCAGCGTGGTCAGGATGTGCTTGCAGTTGGCGGCTGCGGTGCGGATCTTGGCCAGCGAGCGGCGCGACTCGTGCGGATCCAGTTTGTACTTGCGGCGGAACTCCTCGCAGATGAACTGCACCAGGGCCTCGGTGAACTGGCGGCCACCGATGGGAAAGGGTCCGAAGGTGGCCAGCTGAACAAAGAGTCCGTTCTGGACGGCATAGAAAGCAAAATCGCTGTACAGGCCCCCACACTTGATGGTGAGCACATGACGGCGCTGTTCCGGCTGCTGCTCCTCGCCGATCCTGTACCCCAAAACGGCGGCCGTGGGCTCGGCAATAATCTGGGCCACGTGGAAACCAGCGGATTGGGCGGCATCCGCTAACAGTTTAAAAGCCGGGGCGGGATAGTAGCTGGGTATGGATAGAACGGCGATGGGCGCTTGATCCGCATCCGTGTGGTATTGGTGGGCCAGTTCGAGTTCAGCACGCAGCAGCTCCACCGTCACCTGATATGCGCTGAGGTCCTTGGTTACCACCCGATCGTCTTGGTCCTCCTTCTCGGACGGCACCGTGTGCTCCATGCGGAACACCAGCTCCTCCTTGTCAAAGTCACATGGGATTTCCTTTAGCGCGCTCGTCAGCTTTTCCTCGGTGATCTGCTCCTTGGGCTGCAGGAGCTGGAAGCTGTGTGCCACCGCCTGGCGCGGCCTCGTCGCCATCTTCTGCTTGGCCGTGAGCCCACACTCTATCTCCGAGACGCCGTCCCACAGCAGGCAGGCTTGGGACACACGGTCACCCTGCTTGTTGGCGATCACCTCGGCCTTTCCGTCGGCGCGCACGTGGGCGATGCACAAGGTGCTGTTGCCAATCTTGATGCCAAATCGCGGCCACATTCTTGGGGAGTGTGTCTCGGTAGCAGGAATACCCGGAATTTAGGAATAATTACACAAATAGAAACACGCACGTTTTTTTCCTGCACGCGCGGTAGTGTTATAGGGCAGTGTTGGCAAGTGCCTGGAGTGGTATCGATAAGGATGGCACAGACTCGATATATCTATCGAGTTTAAAATGAATTAAAAATTTTTAAAAATAAATTATGTTCTTTTTAGTTATTTTTTTAATATCAATATATAGATTTATAGGTAGAGTACTTAAATCTTAATTTTCATATCGATCCTTACAAAAGCGCGGTATTGTCTAACACTTGGACCAAGAGTACTGCATAACGCCGGACAGCTGTTTCTGCTATCGATAGTCAGCCCTAAATTCGACTCCAGTGCTAACCAACACTGACAGAAAAATATGTAAACAAAACAGAAGGAAAATTGCAGAAAATTCGCGTAAAAAACCTTGAAAATCCCACTAAAACGGGGTTACAACAATGCTTTAAAGTGCCACAGAGTGCCGACCAAACTATTAGAACGGGAGTGCTCTGAAAATCCAGTTGCAGCTACGCCAGTGAATGAAAAATCCATAGATATCCGATCACAATCGCATCGGCAGCAAACTGTTGACCCCGCCGACCCCACCATCAGCGCCACAACCACCCCAACCCCGCCCCACTGCCCCGCGGAAAGTGGGCACTGTGTGACATACATGCGCGTGTGTGTGCGGCGCAATCAACGCCCCCAAAACCCAAGCAAACTGTCCCGATTCGTCATCGATTTACGGTGGAGCCAAAGCCAAACAACAATGCGACTTCGCTGAAAACTGGACAAATTGAAAGCCCCGAAATCCCCTCTCTGATTGAAAACTAGGAGAAGCGTAAATAACTGATTTCTGTGTGTGTTTCGTCTGTCCCGAAAATGCGCAATACCTAGGCCCTTGGGAAGGGAAATAAGCAAAAGGCAACGGGACACAACGGGCTTCTTAACGAAACAAAGCAAAATCCGGACCTACAGCAACCTTGAGTGTTGTCCAGGATGGACGATAATCTGAGCACCAAGAGCTCCGAGTCCTCTATAACGACCAGCGGCGAGTACGAAATAGTCACGGACAGCAATGTGGCCAGTCCCACTGAGCACGGACCGAATCGCAGGGTAATCAGCCAGGATCCGAAGACTTCTATGGAGGAGCAAGGCAAGAAGCCGCCCACTTCTCTGAGTGCTTTGGCCTTGTCCTCACCGGAGACCGGTGGCGATCGCTCGCCCACACTGGACATGGCCCACAATCGCAACCTGAGCGATATGGAGCACGAGATGACGGACGCGCTAAGGGATCTAGAACTGGAGCGTGGCGTAGGTGAGTACAGAGCGAAGTAAACAGAAACCAATAGGGCCGTGTAGCAGCCACTTCCAGTGCTCAGTTACCAGCTGAGCACACATCGGCCACAGGCAGAACGAATGAGAACAACGCTCCGCCTTTCGGTACAACTATTAGCTACTAAGCCCGACAGCTGCAATCTTATCTGGCAGAGCCTCAGTGCTGCTACTGCTGCGCTGTCATGGAAACAATCGACAAACAAGCCCCATAACACTTTCCACACTCCACACACACACGCACAACCCCACTGAATTCCGCTCAATTTGTTACTTTTTATCGGACTGGCAATTGTCAATTAACATATTTGCTTGCAGCCACCTCCGCTGGGGAGAAGAGCTGCTCGCAATCACGTCTCCCAAGTCAGCAAAAGTCCCTGACCTTGCCATTAACAGGCTCCAGTGGTAGGTTGCTCGATCCGGAGATGCGTTTCCCATGCACCATGTTCTCGCCCAAGAGCGAGGAGACTCTGGACGATGCCTCCAGCTCGAACCGAGTGGGCCATTCGGTGTTCTACGACTGCATCGATGCGAGTCCCGCCTGCGTGGAGGAGAAGCAGGATGCCATGAAGCCGGAGAAGCCGGGCGACACCACCGACGAGGAGGGTGAGTTGGCTTTAAACTGGGGGAAGGTATTTCCGGAAAAGAAGGCAAACAAAGAACTCAAGGCCCACTTCTTCGAACAGTTTCAGAGATCGATCAGGGCTGCACCATATTCTCGGGAGTCACCTATCTGGGCGCCGCCAACATCAATGCCCCCAAGTCCGAGGGCGAGGTGTATCGCATCATGTGCGAGCTGAACAGTGGCTCCAAGTCGGTGGGTCTCAAGATCACCGTCAGCATTCCCAACTGCTCTGACGGCCTGGTGGTGTGAGTAAAGTTTGGAAATCACTTGTGAGTGACTAACCCAGTGAGCCTCCTCCTCGCCCCCCCTTTGCAGCCTGCACGACGCGGAGAGCAATACGATTATTGCCACCTACGAGATATCCAGCATCATTTTGTACTACCGAGGACCCGTGGACACGGCGGAGAATGGCTGCTTTGCCTTCACGTGGCTGCACGGCGATGCGCTGTTCCAGTGCCATGTTTTCCGCTGCCATATTCCCGAGGCGGTCAACCAAGTCAGCGGTGAGTCAGCAGAGCACAGCCACATCACTCGATTTATTTAAAACTCTCCTTCGATCGCAGCCTGCTTCCAGAAGGCTTTCCAGACGTATCCGCCCAGCATGAGTTGCAGTCTCAACTCGGCCGTGGACATGGCCAACTCGGTGACGTCGGACGTGAGCGGCAATCCCCTGAATTCAGCTGGTTACGAGTTTATCGTCTCCCTGGAGATACGCGAGCGGGTGGCCAAGAATTCGTATGCCGCCGTTCCCCGGGATCGGGGCTGCTTCAAGCTTCGGGCCAACACGGACAAGGAGGTGTGCATCACCGTCAAGCAGACGCCCTCAAATATCCTCCAGCCCTTGCATATCGAGCGCTGCTTCGGCGTGCTGGTGGCCCCCGGAAAGCTGGTGGTCCAGAAGGATATGCATCTGATCGACATGCACAGCATGGGCTACGTTCTGCCAGCAGCAGGAACAAGCAGCGCGGAAGCAGACAGCAACTCGCAGCAGAACTCCTCGCTGCCGTACGCCATACGGGCGGAGTGGAAGGCCCAGGAAAAGGCCTTCGAGCAACTGAACCTCGAGTCGTCCAAGACGAATCTCACCGTGGCCGTGGATATCGTGATGCGCCGCATCCAGGAGCCCGTTCGATTCGTCATCGAGACCCCAGTGACCATCCAGTCGGCCAGCGAGATGCGCATCATGGACCACTTCATGTCCAAGCGTCCGATGACGCTGCGCTTCTACTTGCACCTCAAGCGCACCGACGAGTCCAACTGGAAGGTGAACAGCATTGATCCCTCGGAGGAGATCACCGAGCAGCCGGCCGGCAACGCGCAGAGCTCCTCCTCCCTGCTCAAGCTGGGCATGAACAATCTCTCGCGCATCGTGCGTAGCTCGTCCATAGCCTCCATCGAGGATGATTGCCCCACAGACTACAGCAGCGACGGTGATGAACCGCTGCTCAGTGGCACGGGGGAGGTGTCCAAGGATTGCTCACAGGACACCCTGGATGAGTGGGATCCCATACTGCGCGAGTGGGATGGCGAGAAGAGGCCCAAGAACCTGGCTCCCTTGGTGCGCCTGGGTGTGCCGGAGGCATTGCGCGAGAAGATCTGGCAGAAGCTGGCCAATGTGGAGGGCAGGCTGGAGATGAACGACATGTACAAGATTCTCATTACCAAGGTGAGTGGTTCAAGCCTGAAAAATATATATTTAAATCTAATTTAAAATGTATTTCAAGGAAACCAAATGCGAGACAGTCATTCAGCGGGACATCCATCGCACTTTCCCGGCGCACAAATGCTTCAAGGAGACGGGTGGTTCCGGCCAGGATGCCCTCTTCAAGGTGTCCAAGGCCTACGCAGTGCACGACAGCGAGGTTGGCTACTGCCAGGGTCTCAGTTTCATTGCCGCCAGTCTGCTGCTTCACGTAAGTCAACGATTTGTCAACCTCTTTCCAACTTGGCCTAAACCAACTGCCTTGCAGATGCCCGAGGAGGATGCCTTCTGCGTGCTGGTGGCCCTCATGTACGACTACGGGCTGCGTGATCTGTACAAAGCAGGCTTCGAGGTCCTCTATCTACGCCTCTATCAGCTGGAGCGCCTGATCAAGGACCAGCTGCCCAGGCTGCACGAACACTTCACCGCCTGCGGCATTGAGACGCACATGTACGCCTCCCAGTGGTTCCTCACCCTGTACACGGCCCGCTTTCCCCTCTGCTTTGTGTTTCACGTGCTGGACGTGTTCCTACTGGACGGCCTGCCGGTCCTCTTCCAGGTGGCCGTGACTCTGCTGTCCATCTGTGAGTCGGATCTGCGGCAGCTGGACTTTGAGGGCATCCTGAAGTACTTCCGGGTGACGCTGCCCAAGAAGTGCCGCAGCTCCAGCCAGGCCCGCAAGGTGATGAAGCAGGCCTGCGAGCGGAAGATCAAGAAGCTGAAGCAGTACGAGGAGGAGTTCCTGCTCAAGAAGCAGCACAAGGAGCGCCTGGAGAAGGAGGCGCAGATCTACGAGAGTCGTTTCGGCGAGGAGCGGCGCAAGCTGCAGGCGGAGATTGAGGCTTTGGCCCAGCAGCTGTCGACCGCCAAGGAGCGGGCCGTGGAGAAGGAGAAGAAGCACACGGGCATCATACAGGAGTACAAGCAGATCATTCAGCGCCAAGAGCAGGACATGAACACCCTCAGCGAGACGCTGAGCAAGGTTATGGTAAGTAAAGGTTTCAAAATGAAGAACAACAGCCTTGTGATGCAAGCTTCTTTCCTCAGCACACGGTTTCCAAATGTCAGGCTTGCCTGCAGCAAATCGACGGGGAAAACGACAATGCCAGATCTTCGGATGGCTTCAGTTCCATGCGACAAACGGATGCCATGCGTAATGCCAATGAGCCGCCACTGGGACCGCTCGATCCGCTCAATGCCGCCTCCCAGCGTATCCGCGAACTGGAGCTGGAGCTGGCGCAGGCCAAGCTGGCCCAGGTGGAGGCGGAGTGCAAGAACCAGGACCTCAACCATCAGCTGAGCAACACGATCAGCGAGCTGCAGACCAACAACCGCAACAGCTGGCAGCCCTGGCTATCGAAGACCTTCAACTCGCTGCAGGAGAAGGTAACCACCCGTGGCGCCGGCCATCGGGACAATGGCAGTGGGCCCACATTCCAGTCCTACATGGGCCAGGCACCCACCACCCTCAGCGAGGCCAGCTCCCCTAGCGGCAATCAGGTAACCTAGAGAGGGTAGCCCCTTGCCTAGGAGTTTGTGAACATATATTTTTAGTTTTCTATAATTAAGTTCTGGGTATTCCCGACCGAGAGTTGAGCTCGAGGAGTATCCAAGCATTGCTTATCATTGTTTAATTTATATACACCCCACGCCTTACTCCTCCCACCATGACATGCATAACCGAATCTTTACCTAGTTGACTCTCCACTCGAGCATTGACCCCGCCTGCTGTTTCTGTTAGCGCCCGAACATTGTTTGCTTATTATTTTTATTGATATTTTGTATTTCTGTTGCAAAAATAAAACCAAGCAAGAAATATGTATATATAGCATACTAAATCCGACTCTTTCGACCCCTGACACGGCTGCCCAGGAATACAAGACCTTCGCCTTTGCCTCGGTGGGCGGTTCGCCAAAGTTGCCCCCCAAATTCCAGGCCACAAAGCTGCGCAATAGCATCGACAGCCTGCGGAATATAGTGGTGCCACTGGACACGGGCAAGTCCCTGGCCGAGAATCTCAAGCAGCAGCTGCAGCAGTAATAAAGATGTAGGTGGCTCTGGTTAGCAGACAGTCCTACGGCATATGCCCTGGTATTATTTATCATCATATTCGTCTATATACAAATCTATATAAGCAAATGTGCATTTTGATTTCCATAAACAAGTATTCGAATTTGTATTATTATTTGGCACCTTTGAGGCACCCCAAAGCAAGGATCATATAATAACAAGATGCATAACGTCGTTTTATTTTAATTTTTAAGTGCCAGTAAATTTTCTGTAAACAAAGAATTTAGGAGAGCATAAAAATCTAATAATAGAATGGCGTTACTCATCTTGTTATTATAAGATCCTTGGCCAGTGCATGTCACACTGTATCTTCAAGGTCTAGGAGAAATTAGAGATCTCTTAAGGTCCAGGTTCATACAGTTTGATGCGTACTGGTGCAAAACGCTACACGTATAACGCTAAACAAGAATAAAAGTAATCAATAAAATGCTAACTATTAACGTAATTATTTATTCCCTTCGGGCGGTAGGTTTATATATAATATAGAATACAAATGTTTAGACCTGTTTGCAAGTTCAATTTGGATTAATTGTGGAGGAAAGGATATTTAATATACCTTTAAGGGGTTTGACGGTCGTTTTTTGGACCGCTTTTTGAAAAATTTTCCTGAAGATCGCTTAAGAAATTGAATATTTAACTGTTATCAAAATTTAAAAAAAATTTTAAGTATCTCTCTTAGTATTTATAACTTAATACAGAGTAACGACTTCGGAATCCAGTTCCCACACATTAACCCAACTCCAACTAGAAACAGATCTATATAACTGTGACCAGATTCCGACCAGAATCACACCAGGCTTTAATACTATCGTTCCACTCGGCTGTTACTTCAATATTCTCACCATCACCAGGGCTTCCTCAGATGAAGAACAACCTCTGCATTCCCTCGGCTCTTTTCTGAGGCGTAGACACTGCCATTGCTGCATAGTTCATCAGCAGATCAGCCGACGAGCTGCGCTGGATGAGACGTCTCCGGCCACCCGCAGCCGTGTTGCTAAAGGACCTGCTACGCACATGACTTCGGCGGCGGCGTTTGGGACGCTGGGCAACGGCTCCAAAGCAGGACACCTTCTGCTCCGCCTCGCTCTCGCTTTCGCTGTGATTCGGAGGCGGTGGTATCTCCTCCACTGTCATGTGGGACTGGAGCGTCTGGTTGGAGTGCTCCCCCGAATCTCTCGTTAAAGTCTCCGCCGAATCACTTGCCTCGGCGACGGTCAAGCGTGCTCGCTTGCCCACACTGTAGCTGGAGGGATCCCTCGACAGCTCCGAGCCAAAGTTGCTGCTGCTCCTCTCGTGGGGAAGATTGGTGCCGTAGCTCAGGAAGTCCGGATATGGCAGGTGCAGCTCATCGGCGGTGAAGGCCTCGGGGGAGGAGAAGGTGTGTCGCAGCCGCTGGACCCTGTAGCCCCTTCCAGGCGGCACCTGCTGCACCACCAGCCACGATCGCTTCAGGTACGTGTGCTCCGTGCAGTTGCTGCCCATCTGCTGCTCCTGGTCCTGGTTCTGGTTCTGGGTGGAGGTCACCAGACTGCCAACCGTCGTGGAGGGCAGGCCTAGAGTGAGTGAAATGCTGAGGGAGTCGTCGACTCCCTGGGTGCACTCATCCGCCGTGCTACCGGGCGTCGTGGCTGGCCCACCGGCTGCGGATAGTTCACCCCCAGCGGGTAACGGTTTCGGGCCCGTTGAAACCCCCACGGATTGGAGGCGGGCCCCTGGCTCCTTTGCTGCCGCGAGAGACGAGCCTGCAGCGCCTGCAAGTGGGACTCTGTGGGTAAGTTAGCGACTGCAGGGCGGGATCGGGGGATGGGTTTCCGGCACCCTCAACTACCTACCACAAATGGCCGTGGCCAGGAGCATTCGCTGGGCCATTGTCTGGCACTGCTCTGCGTCCTCGTTGGTGTCCGTGGCGGCCACAGCGTGGGTCATGGCTGCCGCCGACGTACTGGGCTGTTCCTGATCCCTGTCCAAGCTGCAGCTGCGATGGAGCGGCAGCACGGACTGCATGGTGCAGTTGCTGGGGGCGCGACTGCAGCTCCTATCCCGTGGAGGCGGACGACGTGCGCGTCGCTGCCGACGAGGCTCCCGCAGCTCCTGCTGCATCCCCACCTTGATCACCTCCTCGTAGTCGGGCGGAGCTTCGTAGCTGGGCGGCTCATCAGGAGTGCGATCCTCGTCCTGGCGATCTAGCAGCTCACTGATCGTCTGCAGGTGGCTCTGAAGCTCTCGCTGGTGGCGTGCCCTCACTCCCATCCTGTAAAGGATCACCATCCAGCCGGAGAGAACGCCAAAGATGCCCAGCGTGCTGATAATGAAAATGCCCGTGGCCGTCTTGAGGTCCGGATACTGATCCATCTTGGGGAAGTAGTAGTTGGGCTTGTGGGAGTACCATCGCCTGTCGTGGTGCAGGTGCGCCCAGTCCTCTTCGCAGGAATCCGGCTCATCACTGCCATCGCCGCAGTGATCGAAGCCATCGCAGTGGAGGCGGATCGAGATGCAGTGGTTGTTCCCGCACAGGAACTCCGAACCAATGTAGCAATCTAAATTGGGGATTCCCTTTATACCTTTCATCTTCTACTCTCCCAGTTTACATACTCAAATAGTTGAAGACGCTGTAGACGATGGCCAGCTTGGAGGACATCCCGAATACACCGCGCAGACGAATGTAGTAGCCAGCAAGGATGGGGGCCACATGGCTCTCCTTGCTTAGTCCATTGTTCGGCCACATTACGTTCTCGATCTCCACGGCATCGGAGGTGGTGCCCTGCCGAATGGTCAGCTCTGAGCGAGCGGCCATGCCATAGAAGTCCTCCACGCGCAACGAGATGTGGGTCTTCATCATCATATAGTTGTTGCCGGGCTTAATGATCCAGATGCAGTCAAAGAGACGGACATCTGTGGCGTTTTCGATCATGTTCATCATGGTGATGGCGCCCCCAGGCCCAGTGACCATTCCACCACAGTCTGGAGGGCATAATTGAAAAGGATTATTGAAAATTAAAATTATATTATTGATATTCTAGGGGATGTTTTCATAGAGCCCTTTTTTTAACTCTTCCATCATAATTCCCCGTATGTAACTCTTGAGAATCCGCGTTATATTCAAACCTGCCCCAACAATGCATAACCCACTCATCCCCTTGGCTTGGCTTATATATAAACAAAGTACCCTTTGGGCAATGATCCAAGAAATCGATTGTCTTACTCAACAGGCCAACCCACAACAGTCACCCAGTTTCCACTTCAACGCCTTGCATTGACATTGATATTCGTCAAGAGTCCGAGCCTTCCTCCCATTTTCTCTGCCAAAATCAATATGACAATTGCCTGCAGACCTTCAAGTGCCCAACTAATCCGGCAATTATCCACCATGTCACTAAAGCCCAAGAAACTAAAGCTATGCCCCAGTACATGGTGCCTGTTTCTTATAAGATGTAAATTATATCACAAATGAATTAAAATCTTTTAGATTTTTATCTTAAGGTAAAATTACAAAGCTATGAGTCGAAAAGTATTTAAGGAAGTATCTAAGGATTGGATTTTAAATTTTGTAGCATACTTTTTTGGTCAATTTTAGTTGATTTTAAATTCCTCTTTCTAATTGTCAGCCCACTATCCGGTTCTCCTTATAAAAAATAAATTATACAATAAGGTTTTTATCTTAATTTGATCAAAGATTAATTTTGAAGCTTGAAAAAGAGTCTAAAAGTATTCAATGAAGTATACTTTTCTGTTCAACTTTAATTAATCCAAAATTCCCTTTATAACTTATATAGGAATAAACTCTTTAAATTTAAATGTCACCCGAGTATCTCACTCACCTGTATAGGGCACCAGCCGTTCGTCCTTCAGCTGCTTGGACGAAACAAAGCTTACCTCGGCTCGGAAACCCACTCCAGTAGCGGAATTTCCCCGGAACTGCAACAGCAGCGACTTTCCGCTGCTCACCGTGATTGGTGGTCGGAAGTGCTCGCCCGTATACGAGTCCAACATCTGGCCATTCGAGTCAAAGATCTCCAGAGTAGAGGCCAGGCCCAGCTGGAAGTCGGTAAAGTCCAGCCGCACCTGGCAGTTGTCCGCCTCGCAGGTGAGGATGTGCTCGATGCCATAGTCCCGGGGATAGGGCATGGGGAAGTAAGGCGTGGAGATCACCTGCGGCTGGTGCTTAGCATTCCCATTGCCCACAATTGACTGCTTGGGGGAACCACTTACTATCCGCACGTTACCTATTAGGAGGAATATCTTTACTTAATCCCCAAGAGAATCCCTCTAAACTTACGCTCTGAGAAGTACTGCAGCGAGAAGACATGGGCATTGGTGGCCCTGTAAAAGAACTTGAGCTGCAGCGTCCTGGTCTTACTCCGGAACACCTTGCCATCGCCGCAGAACTCCTGTCCCGAGATGGTGGAGTCGTAGGGTGGCTCCGAGAACTGGATGTGCTCGCAGGGACACATGCTGGACTTGCTGCCGCCCGTGTTGCCGCAACTCTTGGAGAAATTCGCATAGGTAAATGTCACCCGAATGACGCACTCGGCGCAGGTGACCAGCTCCAGGCTGCACTGGTACCACACGTCCCCCGCCACCGCATCGTTCTTGAAGCCCAGCGGCGAGCTCTGCTGGAAATTCTTGAATGCTGATCCTGCCAAGAATCGCTGGAGAAATCGCAAACACTCACCCGATAGGCGGTGTAGCTCACATTCCGGGCGTGCAGCTCGCCGGGCGGACTGCCCAGCTCCAGGAAGTGCCGTCGCCCATCCCAGTGGTTGCATATATCCAGGTCCCGGTAGCTGTTGCTCGCTGGGTACGCCGCTCCCGGCGAGTTCCAGGAGAACAGGCAGACGATGTAGGCCAGCAGGTAGCCATAGCCCAAGATATGGGCCAGCATGGATAGTATGAACCTTCGATCCGGATCCTGGTCCCCTTCCGCTTGAATATTCGCCGTGTGCGGTGCCGCTCAGTGTTGAGGCACGACTGTGGCCGCCACATCGCTGGCAAGTGGCAAATCCAATAACGGCCGGACCTAGAAGAAGCCGCACAAGTGGGCCGGCCGACGCCCGCCCGCCCGCCGCTCCACGTAACGTGTCGGGCCCACCCTCGCCTCGACTGGGTTAAAGACCTCTTGAGTCCGGTATAAAAATACATTTATTTGAAATTGTTCTTCCGTTTTGAACGTTTCGGGGAAATGGTTTCGGGTTTTTGCGTCTCGCAGAGACAATGAACAGTGACACATGCATCGAGGACACAATACAGTTAGCCTAGGACATGCACAGCTACATGGACAAATGGAAATATCGTAGTGTATGGTGACAAGGACGAGGCTTCGCTTAGGTGGCTCCCTAGAGATGCGAGGCCTGCGGCTCGCCGCCTAGTCACTTGGCGGCGGCGGCGTTCTTGGCAAGAGCAGCGCCCAGGTTCTTGGCCAGCGTGTCCATGAACTCGAAGGTCTCCTGGTAGTCCTTGCGCTCCACAGCATTGATGCTGCCCTTGATGCAGATGGCCAGATCCTTGGTCATGGCGCCGCCCTCGATGGTGTCGATGCACACCTGCTCCAGGGTCTCGGCGAACTGCTTCAGGGGCTCGTTGTCGTCCAGCTTGGCGCGGTGCAGCAGGCCGCGGGTCCAGGCGAAGATCGAGGCAATGGGGTTGGTGGAGGTCTCCTTGCCCTGCTGGTAGAAGCGGAAGTGGCGTGTCACAGTGCCGTGAGCGGCCTCAGCCTCCACGGTCTTGCCGTCGGGGCACAGCAGCACGGAGGTCATCAGGCCCAGAGAGCCGTAGCCCTGGGCGACAGAGTCGGACTGCACATCACCATCGTAGTTCTTGCAGGCCCACACGAAGCCACCCTCCGACTTCATGGCATAGGCCACCATGTCGTCAATGAGACGGTGCTCGTACCAGATGCCCGCCGCCTCGTACTCCGACTTGTACTGCTTGTTGTACAGATCCTCAAAGATGTCCTTGAAGCGGCCATCGTACTTCTTCAGGATCGTGTTCTTGGTGCTCATGTACAGCGGCAGCTTGCGGTCCAGCGCGTACTTGAACGAGGCGTGGGCAAAGTCGACGATGGAAGCGTCAGTGTTGAACATGCCCAGGGCGACGCCAGCGCCCTTGAAGTCGTTGATCACCTCCTCGATGACCTGGCCGTCGTTGCCCTTCCAGGTGAGGGTGAGCTTACCAGGTCCGGGCACCACATAGTCCACTGCCTTGTACTGATCGGCGTGGGCGTGGCGACCGATAACGATGGGCTTCTGCCAGCCAGTGACGAGGCGGGGCACGTTCTTGCAGATGATGGCCTCACGGAAGACGGTGCCGCCGAGAATGTTACGGATGGTGCCGTTGGGCGACTTCCACATCTTCTTCAGCTTGAACTCCTCCACGCGCTTCTCGTCGGGGGTGATGGTGGCGCACTTGATGCCCACGTTGTACTTCTTGATGGCCTCGGCACAGTCGATTGTCACCTGGTCCTCAGTCTTATCGCGGTACTCAATACCCAGATCGTAGGTGTGCAGCTCGATGTCCAGGAAGGGCAGGATCAGCTTGTCCTTGATCGAGTCCCAGATGATGCGGGTCATCTCGTCACCGAGGACATCCACCACGGGTCCGGCTTTAATCTTCTGGGCCATCTGTGTGGGAGAGCAGACCGGCAATGAGGACTTGAAGGTGGGAAAAGGGGGTTCTTATTAGCTATATGATTATATTAGGCAAAGAATGGAGTGCAGCAGGCGTGTCTGGGCATTCACCTCGCTCACAGTGGGTTTCTTCTTATTATCCATGGTAATCTTGAGTGGATTGGGTTGCTAGACACAGGCAAAATAGGCGAAAAGTGAGTAAAGATGATGAAACTGAGAGCCGGCTAAAGCAAAGTGAACTTTGATCCGGATAGATGGAGCAGGGTGCGTCGATTTGAGTTCTTTTTTTTAGAAACTGTGAATATGAAAGGGGTTTTCTTTAAAAAAAAAATCAAAATAAATGCTATAGATTTATATGAAACTGAACTTTGAACTTGAAAATACTATATCTTTAAATATTTAAAATTATTTTTAAATAAAAAATCCTATGGCAAATTATTAAGTTGCCTATATCCAATATGGACTGTACTTTAGATAATAATAAAATAAACCAAGATCTTTGTTCCTATTCAATGATCTCAAAAAAATAGCCCCAAGATTATTTTCTCGTCCGAAATATCGACCCACCCTGGCCCAAAAACATTGACAGCACAGGAAGTTAGATAGGGCGTCGAAAAAGGGCAACGCCGGATGAACCTACCACGGAGCTGCTGGCGAAATTCGCCCGGAATACGGCGCGGATGAGCTGCGGCTGCCGGTGGACCGACGTCATCAGAGCTGCGGAGCGGCGCACGGCAAACATTTTACAACTTGCGGATTATTATGAATGAATTGGGGGGACTGGAAACGAGAGACAAAATATTCAGCTTTGTCACCAACTAATAAACGATCGAAACTGACACTGAAAGCCCGGCATTAAGCGAAAGTCTCCGGACAAAAACTGTGCAGGCGGCTGGCGCGTCGTAGTTGTAACTGATAATTGTGCCGTTATTCGGTGCAGTTTGATTCTCCTCTCCAGGCAATTGTTGCGCAATCGGCGTAATCACAACGTACTAAATGCTCGCACTGATAAGATTTAGCTGACGGACTTTGATAAGCTGCTCTCGCAACCACACTCGGCGCATAAAGTACCAGCTTTTAATTAATATTGCAGCTTGTAAATAAATAATAAACACTTAGAAATGCATCGTACTTGTAATCGTTATCGCTGCCAGCTGGTCTCAATTCGATTTGCATTGTGGGTGGTGCTCGCTCTCACTCTCTCTGGCTCTCTCTTTCAATCTCGCCCACTCGCAACTGTTGCTATTATCAGCTGGCAAAAAACTTTTCCACTATTTGAAAGCATAAGCCGGGGCCAGCAGCTTTTACGCAGAGTTCAGGGCCGACTTAATAATTTCACAACAGGCGCGTGCTGCGCATAGAAATTATGGCTGCTTTGATTTTTTTCCATCTTGTCTACCAGCTGCGAGATATCGATAACGATAGCCGGCAGTGATGGCACGGTGACAGGTCACTGTCAAAGCTCAGATATTTTTTAAACTTGGGGGCGCCAATGCAGAGGCTCGCTCTGATTATCTCAAAACGTCTGCTCCCGCAATCCTTATCTTTTCCAGTCAATGCCGCTCTATTGTACAACTAATCGCAATTGCGTGATTCTATTTTTGCGTTGGTTTCTTTTCTTTCTTGATTCAATTAAAATAATGAGAGCGTTTAGCTTTGATTCCAGAGATTTTCTTAAGTGGGATACTATCTTCTTCAACTAGTTAATTAGCATGCCCATGGTGGCGCGATCTCGCATCACGCCATGTGCCAGGCCACGCCCACAAATGGGTGAAATAGAGGGGCGGTGGCCGAAGAATATCAATAATCAAGCTTTCACAAACGGTTTTTTGTAGCACATCTGTGCCGGCAGACTTCGAACACATGCTCAACAATATCACAACCCACACCCACACCCCCTTATTCCTATTGTATCAAAACAAGTCAAAGATAAGATTCGGCATTGGTAAATAAACATGCAATGTCAGGGCGCAAAATACAGTGGACCTAACTACTAATAGAGAGTTTAAGAGTTTTATATAAATTAAAAATTATATGTTGGGAAAAACAACAAAAGGTAAATTAATATTAAGAAGTTAAAAATTAATCTAAGATTCTAATTTTCAATATTTTTCTAGATTTTGTTTGAACTTTGACCCATAAAACATAACAAGAATTGCAATATTCTATTATTCAGATGATCCTATGCAATTTAATTAAAATTTGAAAATATTTAATAAATATTTAAAATAGTATATCAACAGTTTAGCGAATATAAAATATAACAAAACCTCGGACATCAGGAATTCTCTACTTCAATATGTTAACGTCACCAGTTTCTAATCTCGCGTCACAAAGCTTTTCTCAGATTTTCTCTCAGTATTACAAAATAAATAAATATTTGCATAAAACAAATAAACTAACGATTTCTTAACTACAGATGTTTGACTGTATTGCACAAATTCCCATGAGATACGAGCCCTCGTCAGGGGCTATCTGGAGATGTTCTCGAACCGTCTATTTGTAGATATACAAAGTATTTGTGCTTTAATTAAAACTGTCGACACGATTCACTATTAAACTTTGGACGCCCGGCACCTGGAGACTAACAGGTGAAGGAGAAAAGCTGGTTACGTGTCTGTCTCTGTCTCCATAATTTATCCCCGTCTCTTTCTGCTCTTTCACCTCTTTCTCCTTGCCTCTGTCTCTAGCTTATTTTCAGAAGAGACAGACACAGCGAAAACCGGTGAGAGAAAACAAACGCAGCAGCGGCAGACACAGATAAAAATGCATAAAAAAACAAGACCGGCGGGGAAAGTTCGGCGACAAAAGTAAATAGTAAATAGACTGGGGCTAAATAGGTTGGGGCCAGGGGTTATGCATAGACTTAAAACACGCTAAATATTCACATTAACACGGCTCAAAGCCCAATGATTTGCATATCGGCCCAATTAGGAATTCTCCATTTTATTTTTTTGCACACAGATAAATTGCAAGTCAGCGTTACGAATGCAGCAAAAAACTGATTGAGATAAGATTAGAGGGTGGGCGTGACGAGGAAAATTTGGAAACCGTGCTTTATGTAACCCGCTAGAACCCACTTACCTTTCAGAATATTTAAACTGCCGGAATTAGAACGTACGAACGAACACTGAGTAATTAGAAAAGACCGAAAAATGGCGAACCACTCCCAATCAGACACAGCGACTAAGTGATTTCGAGAGCCAACAAATAAACCATGGAGCCGCCAGGCAGTGGCCTGATGGAACGAAAGCGTGGGGCAGATAATTCCGTAGATAAAAACATGTTTCCCCCATCAGCTGTTTTCCGAAAGCTATTTTTTGATAACTTTAAGCTTTGGCTGTTTTGCTTGTGGGCAGAAACCGCCAACTTGCAGGTGATTTAAATTTAAGAAATATCGCATTTGTAACTACTTTGTGCTAAAATGTAGTAAATTATGTTCACAAAGGATACAGTGCTGACAAAATTGTATATTTTATTAGAAATATAATTGATTTCTTTTGTCATTATCAGCCTATCGATATACTGTTGTGCTGAACTATTACCACCCAAAAATAATTGTTTCCAAAATGAACACAATTATTATTTAATTGTTTTATTTTTTCAATAAAAATGTATCACATTATTTCACTTATTTGATAAAAAAAATTAATCTGCACTAAGAAATATTGAAGTATTTGTAACACGTATTTTTAATACATCATACTTTTCTAAAATTCCCCTGTAACTACTAACTTGGACACCACAAAGGTTATGTGAAAAGTTTTTATTCGAAACTTTAAGCTTTGTTTGAGAGTTTTCTGCCGGTAAGCTTTTGAACGTAAACAAGTACCGCCAATATTTGAATTAATATTTTTAATTGCAACATCACGGGAAAGCTTGTGAGAGCTGCCTGTTTTTTATGGCACTAAAAGAAAATCCATAAAATGTGCTCAAAAAGTGAAATGTCAGTCGGGTTCTTCAACTGGCTTGACTTTAAATATGCAAATAAAAATAAAAAAACAAACATCTGCAATTCGGTGGCGTGGCCGCTTTTAATGTGCGAAAGTGTGCTGCCATCAAGACCTGAAATGCTACGTTCTGCGGCAGAGGTTGACCACCTGTGATCAGGGTTCACCACAGAGGCCACAAATAATAGAAAATATCTTGAGGAGTTACCCTGTAAATTTAAATAAATATATTTCATTCTTTTAAAACCAGTTCAGGCATCTACTTATTCGTTTCATTATAGGATTCTTTTTTATTTTATTGTGAAAATATGTTTTTCAGTAAAAAAAAGGAACAAATCAAAAACAAGAAAAAAAGAGTTAAACAAATAAAGAAATTGTGTTATTATTTTACATTATTTTAGTTATATAAAAGTTTTTGAAAGAAAATGTGTACCAGCAATAAAGCAATATTTGTATGTACTTGTCGTACATATATTTTTTATTATTATTTAACTTAATAAGTTTTCTGATTTAGTGATTAAGTTTTATTTTGATATCTTAAAAATTAACACAACATTTAATAATTTTGTTCTAAGGTAAAGATACAATGACCTCTTAAAATCCCTCTTTAACTCACTCACTTTATTCCATCAACCCTGCTAATAAATATGTGTAATCTATATTATTATCTCTATGACTAATTAAATTTAAAATTAAACAAAAAAGATAAGGTTACATTTTTCCCCGTGCTCGACTTAGCCATCTCATTAAGTCTCGCACCCGTTGAGCATTTCCACTTATCGGGCGGGGCCAGGCCAGAAAGGCAACATCAAACAGGCATTCCGGCGACATCTCGGAACTGGCATGAAAATCTCTCGATCTTGGGCCTATTATTTGACATAAACTGACTAGAAAAACTCGTCTAATTGCGCCGCTTTCTTTGCGTTTGCCGTGCGGCGGCATTAGATAAGCGCCGCTCAGTGCGTTATATAACCCCCAATTATAACGAGTCTTAATTTGTGCATGCCAATGCATTAAATAACATATTCCCGCCGTCCTCTCAGGTAAAACAAACGCGTGCCGGCGAAAATGTCGCTTAGACGTGTCGGTTTCGTCTGGGTTTGGGGTTTGGTTTTAGTTCGTATGGGTTTCTGAGCCACTCCACTAAAGCCCAAACGAAACCACACCACCGACCATTAGCCATGTCAATGAACGTGAAATGGCCACTTGTTGCCACTTGCTCCGGCCCGGGCACATCATTCACACATCGTACTCGCACTCGCACTCCAAGTTTCGTTTTGGCGCATTTTCGTGGCTTGTTAGTTTCGGGCGGAGTGCGTGCCTGAACTGCCATATTGGCTAGTTGGCATTGTTAAACTATTTCTTTTGCGAGCCGTTATGTAAACAGATGGCAGAAGGAAAAATGCAGAAAAACGCACAAGAAATACAGAAAAGAGCCGAAAAAACAGAAGCGGCTGGTAAACTACTTTTCATTTCAGTCAGCGGACACTGAGGGAAATTTCAATCTTTTACGTTTATAATCTATTCCTAGCACATTTATTTGTTTGGTTATCTATAAAACAAGTTTTACTTAACGAGACTTTGAGTTGGGGAACCTTTAAATACTTGGGAAGGTCGTAGATATATTTTAAATTAAGATAAAGTTGTACTAAAGTATCAATTTAATTTCTAGATGCTAGTTATATAAATATACTTTTAAAGACTTGAATATAAACAGGAGGGATTTCGGAAATAATAGTATAAAAATTCTTAGAGAAATATATAGTTAAAGTAAAATGTTTAAATAAATTCAACTGGTAGTAAATATTTAGAATAGATTTAATAATTAACTCCCTAACAAGACCATCTTTTATAAAAGCTATTTAATTAGTAAACTCCTGAACAAAGCTAGTTTTTAATTATATTTACTTAACTTAATATGTCACAACCCCTCTAGTATCTCCTCCTTTTTCCCCAGTGTACTGAGGAATGCTAAGGAGAAAAGTAAAAGCCGCAGAAGCCATCCTAAAATATTAGCTAAATATGCTTTCTGTCTCGTTTTGAAAGTGAGCGCGCGCCCTCGAATGAAGACAATTTGCATAAACAACAATATGTGGCAGTTGGCGTTTGACTATGTGTATAACCCTATACCTATATCTGGGATGCTAATAGAAAAGAGCAGTAAATTCCGGCACTTTGTGGGACCATCGCCTGCCCGGCTCACAGCTCACAGCTCGCCCATCACTCATCTGCGGCGAGTGAGTGGCTGGCTTTTCACTTGTTACCCATACGCCCCGTGGTGCGGTGCGAATTCCTTTGGCCAAAGAACTAAAGGAATTCCTACCGCGACGCCGCCCTGCACGTGCAGCGGATCTCGGATCTCGCTGTGATGGATTTCGAATGCTTTCCGATCCATTCGTTTTTTGGGCTCCAATGCACACACACGCAGACACACGCCTGCAATAACAAATTACTTCCTGTCGACATTCCACCGGCCACATCGGGAGTTGTTACCATTCTGAAGACGTGTGTAGCCAAAGCATCGGAATATTACTATTAATTATATTGAATGGAGAAAGTCAATTTCGTCAAACAAAAAACACAAAACTAAAAAAGACGAAGCCAACAAACTCCTATGCTGAATAGCAGCCGTAGCAGCAGCAGCAGCTTGTCTTTTGTGCGCCATTTCTAAAGACGATGTGTGGCGGCTGTCAGTCAGTCAGTTGGTCAGTCAGTTAGCCTGGCCAGTTTCCATTTCAATGGAGCTAGCGATGGCACCGTGCGGAATGGTAGATCTAAGCCATCATGTCTGCCAGTTAAGTGGCAGCAACTTATTTATAGATTTTTGTTAATTGATTTGAATTTAATTTAGTTTAAATGAGTAAAGGGGCCTAATCTTTTTCTTATAATATTATTTTGTATATGGCAAATATTAGATATTTTCAGAAATACCCTAAGATTAAAAATCAATCAATAAGTATTACAATAAGTACAGTAGAGTACAGGTTATCGAAAAATCAGACTATCGACTGGTACAAGCTTCCTGACACTGACAAACTAAATAAATTAGTACACAAGTCAAAAGAAATTCGCTTTAAATATCACCTTACAACCCACTATATTATATTATTTATAGTTCCATCTCAGTTTCACCATGTCTCATCTCTCGACACTCCAAATACTCGATGCCAAAGCGCTTTCAACTCGCAGTCTTATCTTTGTGGAGCGGCGGCATTCTTCTTCGGGTTGCCGAGGGAGGCGGCAGTTGACCAAAGTTGATATCTTAATCTCATTGCCGATCTGGTATGGCACATATTTCATTTCTCGCCCAGCCCCGATGCAAATGTCTTTTACGAGTTGCTCGTCTTCTCGTAGAATGCATGAAAAGGAAATCTTCAGCTCCGATGACTCTCGTCTCTGCCTGATCTTCTGGATGGCCTTTTGATGTTATTTATCAAGCGCTCGTTTCTTTATGTTTACAGTTATGTCTCGGACTTTACAGCTTATGCAAATTTATGCTAAGTCGCTCCGAAAATAGCCAGATTTGTGGCGGGGCAGGCCTCTCCTCCTGCTCCTCCATCGAATTTGTGATGTGGGCTACTCAGGCATCATTGACTTCCCATCGGTTTGATTGGATTTTAATTTGACTGCCCATCCGTCCGTAAAGGCGGCTGAGCATTGTGTGTACATCTCTGACCAGGTGAAAGGCAGCGTCATCACCACCACGTTTGTCAACGGTGGGAGGAGGAAACCTGGCCAATAACTCGCAAATGGCAAAAATGGCTTTCAAAACGAATGCAACACGTGAAAACGAGTGCAGTTTATGTTAATTGCGGCATGTCGATGATTTAATACCCTCGAAGATGTTTAGAAAGTCAAACATTTGGTTATAGGTTTATAAAGAAATATTAATAGATATCAAAATGTATGGAAAGTTCATTACTAATAGCTCATAATAAATTCCCTTTTAGTTAATAGTTTTATTTGTATTTTAAAAAACAATACCCACAAAAGGTCAATAGACCTCAAGCAGGTTTATAAAATTCATATTTTTAAATAATTTGTAGCTGGTCATTATGAATATTTATATTTTCCAATAAACCTAATAAAAACCGCTTATACTTTCAGTCAGGGCAAGCCAAATCACGCAAAATCGAAAGCAAAGCCAAGGCATTTGTTTTTCCCAACATTTCGCTTCTGAGCTTGCCAACTCGAGGGCCAGCCATGCTGCATACCAATTGTCTACTGGGTCAATGTATCGACCAGGCCCAGTGGCATCCACCTGAAGCCGAGGTGGAGACGGAGACAAAGACCGAGAACCAAGGGCCAAGATCGGACCTACGCAACTCCGACTCCAGTTTCGGTTCGGTGGCCACCGGCTCCATGCGAGAAATCATTAATGCGCAGCTCCCGGGCCAGCGGGCTTTCACATGGCCAGAGGAGCTTGGCCAGACATGGACCGTGTCTATTGTTGTGTCAGCTAAATATGGCCAATAGCCAAATATTAATTCATGTGTTCCATCTGCTTGTATGCAAATTTCCACCGGCTCGAAAGTAATTGAAGCCGCTGCGGAAATGTTGAAAGCGATCTATGGGTTCTCGACTCTGGCCTGTGGATTTTGGAAAGAGCAATGGCCAATGGCCGAAAGGCAGGACAATGTGCAGGGGACAGGCCACATGGGGCACATGATTACAGGAAGAGAGTTTTGTATATAATTTTGTAATATAAACTCAAGTCTTAAGAGTCTAATAACTATTTTGAAACTATTTTAATGTTTATCTTTACGAAAACACACATCTAAACTGCTTAAACTTTTAATTTCAAGTTTATCTATTGCTGTAAATAATTATACATTTATGTTTCTTATGACCAGAACTTTTTGAAAGCCTTTTCTATAAATATTTCCACTCTCAGAATAGTTTTGATTTCTCATCGAAGACTATTGATTACAGGAAGTAACCTCTTCTTCTTTTCTTATAAATTTATTTTTAGCCCAAGAGTTGAATAATTATTTTCCCATTTCTTTTGTTAAGGAAAGATGCTATCTTTTTCGTGGAATTTTATTAAAAAATAAATTTCTGGCTGCTTGGTTTCTGGTTTTTTGGCGTCTTTGGCAAATGCCAAATTCATTGCGGCGGCCATGACAGGCCTGAAGTTTAGCTTAAACCCTTCACGGCATTCGGATCTCTGTCTGTGGGATGACTTGTACTTTGGAGGGTGAAAATCAAACTGAAAAGAAATTTAATTATACAGCATAGGACAGCGCAAATAGTTCCACTTTGTCCATCTCCCTCGCTAGAGACTCACTCATCGCATCTTCCGCCTCCATTCCATCCCAGATCTGTCTCTTTGTCGTCGAAAGTAAAATTTCCAATTGATTTTTGTGTTTTGCGCGATGTTTTACACGCTTTTCGTTTCCATCATTATTTAGCCCGGCAAATAGTTGAGCATCATGCCAAGGAGAAATGCCACCAAGAAGAGTACAAAGATGCACAGAGAAAAATGTTATGTTTATTTATTTTCAATGTAATTTCTTATTTTTAAATTTTCAAATATTTTTTATTCGTTAAAAACGACTTCTTAAGAGTAAGAGTGTAACCTAGCATCCAAAAAAAATTCAATGATTTCCTTATTTTTAGATTTATAAATATTTTGTATTAGTTTTAAACGAATTCTGAAGAGTTAGAGAGTTAGATTTCCCACCAAAACAAATTTATTTTTCTTCCTCAATTTATTAAGAATGTGCCATAATGACTCCTTTTTCAGTGTACACAGACAGGCAGCACTTTCTTCATTATTCGCTAAAACGCTTACGCAGCATGAGATCTTCCACGGATTTTATTTTGGGAAGATGTTGCCCACGAGTGCTGGAGGGCAGCCTTCTATCCGTGGATCCGTGCAGTTTTGAAAGCACCATCATCGCTTGGGTAGGAAGGAACCATGGAACCGTGGAACCACACAACCTTCGCTTTCGAGGCATTTAATTTTTTTTTTTTTTTCTTCTCCACACAAGATGATGCCAAACTTCCCATTCAAATGTCCAAAGTAATCATTACAGTTTTCTGCTGGGGGACAGTAATGATGTGCTAATGATGCCCCCTCAACATGGCCGGCAATTAATCTTTCCCAGTAGAGCAGAGCAGAGCACAGCATTCGGATTCGCATTCGCATTCGCATTCGCTCATTCATGCAAGATGCGCGTTTTATTAATTGATAGCGAAATTATTCGAAATTGAATGTGACTTTAGACACTTTCACTGGCAGCCAGTTGCTTTTTCTGCCGAGAAGAGGAGGAACTTCCACTGATGTTGCCACTGCTTGTAGAGTGGGTAAACTCGATTTGGCTGATGAATGAGAAGAAGGAAGGGGTGTGGGTAGAAATTTAATAATGTAATTATTATTAATTACATTTTAAGGCTGAAAAGATTTTTTTGAAGATTAGAATAGAGTCTTAAAATTGGAAGAATTTATTAAGAAACTTTAAGTTAATTGAGAAAATTATTATTGATTAAAAAAGTTACTTAAAATCACATAAAAATTAGTAAGAAAATATATTCCGACTGGAGAAGTCAAAGATGCCAGTAGAATATTCTAAATATTCATTCTTGACCTACCCTTACATACAATATATTATTTCTTATTTACCTAAACATATTCATACCTATAACATTTATAAGTTATCTGCCTTTATGCCAATTTCATTCGATTCGATGTATTGAGCTATCAAAAGCATATTCTTTATTTAAAAATATACAAAAGAACTCTACCCACTGACTTCAGCACTCCATGGCCCATAAGTTATGGATCAGAAAGTTAGGCACTCCGAGTCTCCGATTAGATAATGTGTCACAAGTTTCTGGCAACTTTTACTCATCCGGCAGTAGCAGCATCCACGTTCATGTCAATGGCGTTTCATTAATCCTTCTAAATGCGCAACGAAATTTGCATAATACCGAATGCGAGTGAGATCGAAGGCAAGCGGCAAAAGAAATGCTTACATAAAGCGGGCATCAAGAAACTAAATCGCTTAAATGATCAATTAAAATTACGTATACGCAATTTGTATGCCAATTTGGCTTAAACATTTTTTTTTTTTGCTGCTGCTGCTGCCTGCTGTCCCTTGCCAATGGATGAATGAATGAATGCGTTCGAGTCTCTACATGTTTTCACTTTTAATATACGAACTCTCATAGAGGAGAAATGAGAAACGAAACGTAGCATTCGAAACATTAAAGTTTTAGTTTTGCTTTTGCTATAATTTGACTCTGGACGCGGACTCGAACCTGGCACTTCATTCAGTCCGCTCGTCAGTCAGTCAGTCCGTCTTTTTTTTTTTTGGCATTTAATGATCATCTGGTGCGTGTAGCACCCCCGATCCCCTCATCCACATTCCCCACCCTTTTGGACGCGTTAAAAGCCTTTCATGGCCCGAACGCCGAATGCCGAACGCTGTTCTGCTTCATTTTGTTTAATGACAATGAGCGCTGCCGCGCACAAAATGTTTAGCTTACGTTTTGCTTTCGTTTGTTAACTTTCACGTATGGCCCAAGTCGAAGAAGATTTAAGCGTTTAAATGTTTTCTTCGCCGCTTCTTTGCTTTTCGAATTACCTAATTTCGGTTACGAAACAAATCAATTAATGTATGCTATATGGCCAGAAATTACGGGCGCTCGGTTTGGGCCTCGATGGGCCACGAGGGCCTGACGAATGCCAGGGCATTATTCAATCGGCGATAGAAAGCGTCCGTTGGAATAGTTCTGGCAAGCTTTACACTGGCAAAAAAGGGTTCAAGTAGGAGAAATACAAATAGGTACGTTGGGTTTAGAACTTGAAAGAACTTAACAAAACTTATTAAATTGAACTTCAAGTTTTCCTCCTATTATTATATTATTTAATATAGATCACTCATTTCAATTGACTTAGAAATTTCCCTCAGTGCATTGTCTATAAGACCGCAACAGCCGCAAGATGAGATTTCACCTGCGTTTTCAACTGTGCATTTTAATGATCGGTTTTCGTTTCGCCGCAGCGGATGCCCGCGTCCCGCCCTCTTCGTCTTCATTTTCCAGCGGCATTAAACCGCATGGCCCGACCGCCCAATTGCAGTTTTCCATTTTCCGATTGCGCCAAATCAAGTCGTAAAAATATTCATCTGGGCAAATCGTTTTCTAATGGTCTGTCATTTTAATTAAACTCGACTTAGTGTGCCGCTTCCTATTCGCACTAGAAAATTGCGCATACGCCCCATTGGCCCCGCTATGTGCGTGTGCAAGAAATCAGAGAAATTGCTCCAATTGAATGACATTTCCTAATGGCCATTCCAAGAAGAGGACTTTCTAAGGATTAAATAAATAAAAAATATAAAAATTTAAAGCTTACAGAGTCATGACATACTTATTTTTAACTAAAGAAGCCATTCAAATATACAAATAACCAATAAATATATTTATTATTAAAATAGATAAAACATTAATATTATCTGAGTTACAATTTAGCTTATAAAACAGTTCCTTTTTGTTAAATTAAGTTCGTCCTATTTAACATTTTTATTGCCAAAACAAAAGCTCATTCCTTTCAAATTCCTAAAATAATATTTGTAAAAGCTATTCATCATCATAAATAAGAATTCCTTAGACAAAATATGTCTACAAAAGTCTTTAAAAGAGTCCGTTTGTTTTCGTTAAACTTTTTTGAAGAATTTTTTTCAACGAAAGAAGAGAATTGAGACATCATCTGCAGCTGGCAGACCTCCCGAAAACATTGCCCTAATGAATTTACGATCTGTCGTGGCCAGTTCTCAGCCAATTGCCATTTCAACGGAGACCGAAGTCTGAAGACCGAATACTGGAACCCAAAAAGACCATTTGAGGTCTTCATCGCCGGCCTGGCCAGCAATTGTGGCCAAGTTGGGCCACGAGCTGGTGGCTTTCGGCTTTCGTCTTTCGGCTTGGTGCATGTCAGTGGGTTGGTTTGAGGCCAACTGCTACTTACTGCAAGACTGGCCGACGACTGGCCATAATATGTAATTTCAATGATTTGCATACAAAACACTTTTCACCAAACCCAAATGAAAGAGCGACTCCAGCTCGGGCCATTGCACAGCTCCATCTCCATCTCCTCCAGCTCCGCCAGCTTCAGCTCCAACTACAGCCCCAGCTCCAGCTTCAGTCCAGAATTCAGAGCTCAGAGCGAGGCTGAAAATGCGGCAGAAGCCAGGGAATTGGCATGGACAAACAAACACGTTAAATACTTCCGCGTTCGCGGTGCTCCGCTGCGGATTGGTAGTGGGAATGGGGATGTGGATGAGACTAGAGTTGGAGTTGGGAATGGAAATGGGGATGTGGATGTGGATGCTAGCCCGTGACTTGACTCCTCCTCGCCGCCGGCCCACTCCCTGCTCTCAAAAAATATTCATATTTGTCACGAAGCCAAATACCGAAGCAAGTTACACCTGAAAAAATTTTATATATTTATTATGGTTTTTATTAAATATTTATCTTAGATATACTTACCTTTTTTTAAGCTAAAACAATATATAAACACGATACTGGGATTCACGAAGAACAATTATAAATAATAAAAGACAAATTTAATTGTAAATTTAAATTGACCTGGAATATTCTGCAGTGTAAAACCTAGCAAGAGGGATGGGGCATGGAGGATGAGGATGGGGCTGTCATGTGGCCAAGCCCAGTTCCTGGACCCGCCAGCCCGAGAATGGGGCCAACCTAATGGGGGACGCTGTCCGGGCAGCTGCGTGCGATTCTGCGAAAGCCAAAAAATTATAATAACCAGTTTGGGCTGCTATTTTTTTTTTCTTATTTATATATATTTTGTGTTTTTTTTTTTTTTGCCAAAACCCGCGATCATTGACCCGGCAGGAATAGGGCCTGAAGATGGGTCCCAAGATGGTCAGAGAACCTTCGAAAGGCAAAATTCGGTCCGTTCTGCAATTCGGCGGCGAAAGTTGATCAGGAAAAGAGATGGAGAGCGATCCCCGAAAAACAAAATCCCCCAAAAAAAAAGACAAAATAAAAAAAACCCAGCATTTAGATTTAACGAGATATCGGAGGGAAGTTGGCAAAGGTACGACCGCCTTTCCTTTGGCACATGGCCACAAAACTGCAATAAACCAAATGCCGCAAGAGAGCACCATGGTTATAAGTTGAGAAATTTGGCAAGGTCCTAAATTTAAAACTAGGATTTAGATATAAGATTTTAATTTATATTTGATAAACAATAAAGTAAACTTGTTTTGTTTTTAGAAAGCGTGCCTTGATGTTCTGTCATAAATTGTGAAGAAAGTAATTTAAATAAAATATAAAATTTGTGCAAAAAATATAGTTTTTCTCACTAAAATCTGTTCATTAATTTCCATTAATTTTAAGTAGTACTTTAGGCATTTACTAAAATAGAAGATTTTTTAATAAATAAAACATATTGTAGATATTCCCAGTTAAATGAAATAAATAAAAATGGATTTATTTTTATATTGGCATCTACAGTTTTATTTTATTTATTTAATAATTAGAGGCATAAGAAAATATACCAAAAATAGTTGAGGTCTCCCTAACATTTTTTCGTTTATTATTTAATATTTGCATCGTAAAAATATATCTTAGTATGTGCTTACCAATCTTATGTTTAATTTTTGTGAAATGGTTGCACCTTTTTCCCATAGTGCGCCGGCCAAACAAACAGCAGCAGAATGTTATTTTTTTTTTGTTGGTTGTGTTTTGTGTTGTGCTGTGTGTTGGGTTGTGTGTATCTTCTGTTGAAGAAAAATTCCAAAAGCAAATCCATTTTGTTCCGACTTTCATTTCGGAGCGGCAAGCGCTGCACAGTTTGAAGACAATTGTATAAATGAAAGTTTAAGATCTCCGGCGGCAACTGTGTTTTGGGACCTGCATATGTGTTTGTAGGGCACTCACTGCTCACCAGGGGGGAGGCATACGGCTCTATATGGGTGGAATACGTCTATGTCTGGAGGGAGACAGGTGGAGGGGGCGTGGCAGAAGCAGCAGCAGCGACAGGTACACCGGCACTCGAGATCGAGATCGATGGCAGTCCNAAAAAAAAAAAAAAAAAACCAAGAGCCGACCCGGCACGTGTTGCCCCAAGAGCAAGGCAAAAGCGCTTTTTCAATTGTTCGCCACTCCGGCGATGATCATTGCCATGATAATGAAGCCACCGCCGCCGATATTGCCGATGATGTTGCTGCTGCTGCTGCTGCTGCTGCTGGGATGCTGCTGCTGCTGCGGCTACTACTACTACTGCTGATGATGATGAACATTTCTCCCGTCGCCGGACAGTGCAGTGTCTTCGACTTTGCTACGATTTCGATTTACTTTTGCTTTTCATTGTTCCTAATGCGATGATGGCCACTGCCACTGCTTTTGCTGCCGGGCTATTTTGTCCAAGCATTAATAACAATTTCATGGTTTTTAACACAAAATGCAGCAGCCACATCGGAGGAAACTTTTCCATCAATGGCTTTGCATTGCCAGCCATTAAAAAGGGAATAACAAATATTATTTGCAGTTTTTTTTGGCAAGTTAAGGGGATTATATTTGCAAGGGGAAATGTTTATATAAACGAATCTGGAAGTGTTTTTTAAGTAAAATATATACTAAACTTTAGGAAGCTTTAAAAAAAAGTCAAGACTCGCTTTATGTGGCTAAGATCAACCTTATTGGGATAAAAAATCGTTTAAGAATAATATAATTATTATTTATTAATATTATTAACATTTTAATTGACGTCACTTTTTGAAAAACAAATATTTGTTTGGCTTAAAATATGTATTATAAATTAAATTAAGTTACATAAGTAGTTTTATAATTAATTTAAAGTGGTATTCAAAATCAAATCCTAGTCAAAACTAAACCCTAAGAAAAATATAGGTTTTTCGCTCGTTCTAAATATTTATTAAATTTACTAAAAATTATTAAATGTTCTAAAAATCTACAATTACTTTCTTGTTTCTAAAGCTAAGTAATAAAAACTTTCCTTGCTTTAAATATCTTTTTAACAAAGTTCACATCTTCGTCACTTCCTCAAAGCCTTAACTATTGATTCCATTGACTCCCAGGTCCGCTTCAGATTCCGAATCCATTGCCCCCGCTCGAAAGCGAGAAAAAAATAAAGAAAACTGTAGAATTAAGCAAGCAACCGTGGACAATCAGCGTCAATTATGGCCCTGTTCCCAGCCAAATCTATATATGCCCGTAATATGCGATTTTCGATTCGGGACAATCAACTCTTTTTTGCGCGCGGTGGAGGAGGAGCGTGAGGGTGCTCCGCTTCCGGTGCTTGAAATAAATCTTCAAATTAAGATGCTGTCTTCCAGAAAATGCTCGAAAATCGAAGCAATTTTTTGTTGTTCTTGTATTTTTTGGAATGAGCGAAACAAAGAGGGCAGATATAAAATTGAATGTGAAATCAAAAACGATCAAAAGCGCTTTGAAGTGACCACTTGGCACAATATGCGAGATGTCTACACCCAAGTTGAGTTCCCTCAGACTTGTGCTCTTTGGTTGCGTGGGTGGTTTGAGGAGTTTTAAGCTGCGAAATCCGGCTAGAAAGTGTTTTAGATTGTCATGAAATGATAATTAACACCATTTTTGGAACAAGAAAGTAATAAAAATTATATTAAATGAATAAATAAGTGAGACAAACAGAGGAAACTTATAGTAAACTTTATAGAAAATATTTTTAAATTTTACTTTACTATGTAAAGTATTTTGGATATTTTACTAAATTTAAATGCTTAAAGTTAGCTTCCCAGATAACTTTAGTAACCCCCCTATTCTTAATAATGTGAAAACAGCAAACAGTTTGTTTAAAATGAACTCAAATGCGAAAATTACACCCCAAGCGACCAATTTAAAACCATTAAATTATAATTTTAAATTTTAAAGAGCCCCAACGACTTAAAGAGCAGAGCAGTCGCCGCATTATTCAATTAGGGAAGACGCATTTGTATAGTTTTTGGCCTCAGCCAAATGGAGTGCGTTGGATTTGACCATTCCCCGTCACCTTATTATTGTTATTTTCATTCTCGCCAGCTTATTCTTAGCGTTTCGCAACGTGGACTCAGTTGCTTCACTTGCCTCATTGCGATTGCAACACGGGTTCAACCTCAAGTGACGGAAGTGTAACGAATAAAAAACAACTACAGTCGAGATTCTTTGAGAAGGGTATTCATGTGGAATATTACATTTTTTAGAAATAAAATAATTAAAAACTAATATGGAAAAGAAGATAGAAATATAAATAAATAAAATTTAAAAAGGAAGAGCAACTATATTTATTTTACTCGTATATTAATAGGTAACTACTTATTATTCCTAAATATTTTTATTTTTAAAAACCCATTTATACAATTACCTTTATTAGCAAGACAATGACTTTAAGTATTTATAAATTAAACAAGACATTAAATTAACGTAAATACATGAAAACGTTGGAACTCTAAAACCATTGTTCTTTTCACTCTTTGAGTTATTTAATTATTTATTCCTGCAGTGCTTATAAACCAATCGCAATTCCAATTGCAATTTGTTGTTAGGAAAGTACTACTCAAATTTAAAATTATTAAAAATAAAAATAAGAATACATACGACTCAAAAAATTTCACAAATTCAAAGCTGTTTCTAACGTATTTTAAGAATAGTGGAAACCACTCAATACTTCAACATCTTATTGTGTAATTATCATTATTATTATTTTTATATAAACTTGTACTAAATGTATATAAATTAAGGGTTCATTACTTAATAATTTATATAATAAAAATATTTTTAATCCGGTTTATAAGACCTGAAATCTCAGAATGCAATCATAGCCCATAATGCTCATATATATTTTGAAACTGAAACCAAAAAACCTAATAACCCTTAGCTGTATAGTTAAAAAATATCCCTTTTTAAAGCCAAATTAGTTGCACTTATTGGACATTGACTGTGACTTAAAACGGTTAATTTTGAACCAAATGCAGATGCCTGGGCAGCTGCGATCTCTGTGCCGTGTAGGTGTACTACAAACGCTTCGCCGTTTATCTCTCTTAATCTGTGCCGTTCGCACTCTCTCGGACCTGACACTCATAATTAAAGAAACAAATAAAGCGCATTTGCATAGACAGCCAAGGCAGCAGTAGTAGCAGCAGCAGCAGCAGCATCAGCAGTAACAGGAGCCGCAGTAACAGAGGTAACAGCAGCAATATGATCGCTAACAGCAGCAACAGCAACAACATTTTGGCCAAGACCTCGGCACTTGTCGTGTCTGGGAAAGCTTCGCTGCCTTGACTTTGACTTTGGCCAAAAAGCTCTCCCCTTGGAGCTGGCCAAGTGGCTTCTGCTGCTGCTGCTGCTGCTGCTGCTGCTGCTGCTGCTGTTGCTGGCGACTGCGAACTGCGGCTGCTTGTCTTTGGTTCTTTAAGTCCGTGGCTGGCTGGCTCCTCTTCAGTTCGTTGCTGACCATCGTTACGTGCGGACGTGCCCAGCTCAGCTCATCTCCGTGGATGCGGCTGCACTTTGCACACTCAACTTGCTAGCAAAAAGAAAAGAAATAAATCAAACTGAACCGAAAAAACACTTGAACACATCACACGCAACTCACAAGAAAGTGCCGCGACGCGAGTGTGAAAACGAGATACAAATTAAAACGAAACGGTAGCTAAAAAATACTCCTAAATAAATAAAACAAAAAGAGGAAAATAATAATAATAATAATAATGATAATCGATATGAGATCCTGAGGATCTCTGGCTGGAATTAGACTAAGGCGCGGCCCATTCGGGCAACTGTGTGTAATTTCTATTTTCTTGCGGACTCCCAAGGAAAACCAACAAACAAACCCAAGCCAGCGAGCGGCCAAGGAACCAACCGACCAACCAGCGAAGCAACATCCAACTGACAAACAAACAAACAAACAAACAAATAGCGAGCGAGATAGACAAACATACATGGGAAGGCAGTCAAGTGAAGACAGAGCTCCAGAGATCCACAGATCCAGAGATCCAGGGTCCCCGGAGTCCCGTGTCTCTGCTGTCCAGTTTGCTGGATGCAGATGCACCCAGACCCAAAAGCCAGAGTCTCAGCTAGAGCCAGTCCAGCTTCGGCACATGTGTGGAGCTGTGCTGAGCCGCAGTTCTGGTGGAGATGCTGGTGCGGCGGTGGTGCAGTCGCCATATTGGGTGCATAACGGTGCCAGAATCGCGCTGCTCTTGGCTCTTTTTTTGCCTGCCTTGTGTCTCTCGGCTAGAGTGTCTTAGCCAGAGTCTTAGCCCGAGTCCGTTCTGCGTGTGTGTCTGTGTGTGTGCTGTGTGTGTGTTGCATTGCATTGCATTGATGACGACCCAGCGACCGATAGACCAAGCGCAAAAACCACAAACAACAACAAAAGCATAAAAATGCAGTTCCCCAGCAAAAGTTTGCGTTTTGCGGTTGCCAGCCCAACACTTTGCACATGCTGATCGATTGCGGAAGATCTGCGCCATCTGCATCTGCATCTCCGCATCTGTATCTCTGCATCTCCATCTCCATCTCCATCTCCATCTGCATCTGCTTCTCCGCGGCTGACTGGGTCAAAAAATTGAGTCGGGCAATTGTCCAGACACGCCCATACACGCCCCTTGACCAAAAGCAATTCTTTAAAGAGAAAAAACAGAAAAAGTAGAAAAGAGGAAGTTTTAAAAGACTTTATATATTTTTTTAACATATATAATATTGCCTTTTATATTTTATGGATTGTTGAAGGCAAGAAAGATAATTTCTGGAGTAGAATTTGACAAAATTTATTTCATTAGGAATTGTTTATAATATTTCAGAATTCAAAATTTTTCAAGCTAAAGAAATTTTATTCTTGTCTAAAAATTTCACAAAAGTATAATAATAAATCCTAAAATTTAATTTACATATTTAAAGAAAAACTGAGCAGAGTTTTTGAGCATATTTAATTTTTAAACTACATTTTAAGGCAGCCAAAATAATTCTTTTAAATTAGGAAAGAAGTCCTAAATTAAGCCTAAAATATTCCCATTATTCCTACTTCAACAAGAACCCCATTTCAGTTATCTTAAAAAGTTTTTCAATTATAAAAGAAGCCTCCTCTGGCACCTTACCTCAAAGTTAGTTGCTTAGTTGCTCTTAAACCTTTATGACATTGTTTTCTGTGCAGCGACTAGTTCTCAGGCCTTTCTCACCTTAGACCAATTTAAATCGAACTCTTGAGAGCCCTTCTCCCTTTCTCCCCGGCCCACCTCCCAGCTCTTTTTTTTTATTATTAAGTTATAAAAATGCTGGAGTTAGTTGATGTTTTATATCGGCTCTGCTCGTTTATTCTTTTTTTTTTTTTTTTTGTTTGTGCCTCAGCCGCCTAACGGTAATGCCCTAGAGCGCCACATTCTCAGACCCAGTCTCCAGTCTTCCGACTTAGTCTTGGCCTTAGTCTCAGTCTCGCGGTCTCGAACTCTTCGGCCCAGACTCATGCATTGCAATAAAATGAAATTTTATAACAGCAGCGGCAGCGGCGAAGAAAGACACAACAACAAAAACGTTACCCGAATTCCGTATAAAAAAAAAACAGAACAAGACACACACAAAAACGAGGAAAAACAGAGCGAGCGAGCGAGCAAGAGACACACAAAGGTCGTCACAGCAAGTGAAAATAGCAACAAAAAAAATCTAGAAAAAAAAAAAACGGAAAAACATGAGACAGCGGTCGAGAAAAATAAACGAAATAAGTTTTGAGGGCTTAGGTTAGGGCAGCAGCGGTGGCGGCTGTGGCGGTTCAGGTGTTAATTTCCCATTTTCGGCTGCCGCCTCGAGTTCGCTGCCTAAGTCTTTCGTTTTAAAGTGGAGCGACTTGAATGCCTATTGAATGCGAATGAGGGGCGTGTGAGCCGCAGCAAGCCGGCTTTTGCTTTTTTGGCCTTCTCAACAGGGCAACCGACAAACTGCAAAATAATAAAACAGAAATTATTATTATTATTTTCCTCGTTTTTGTTTAGTGGGCCGCATTTCCTTTGCCCCGTAAAAGAGAAAAACGTTTTCGTTCCGTTTCTGACCCTAAGAGTTCAGAGTTTAAGTCAAGTCTCTCCCCTCACATCCTCACATCCCCGACTCCTTTCCACAGGCACAAAAAACACACTCGTATATTAACAACTGCCACGAGAGAGAGAGGAGTACGGTGTGATCGCTGGAAAATCGACAAAAACACACAAAAGGAGGGAAATTGGTGGAGAGAGAGAGAGAAAAGCCTTCCCAGGGAGACCCAAGGCAGCTTCTCGGAGCTACAGAAGCGCGGCAATGACGGCGACTGCGACGCCGACAAAAAAATCGAGAAAGCAACCTGCGATCGCAATGCTCAATGGAAATGCTTTTACGGTTAAGCGGCTCTTAGCGGTAAGTAAGCCCAACTGCGGCGAAAATATAAGAAATATATATAAGAAAAAAACATAACATAATAGGAAATGCTCGCAAAAATTGCACCCCCATTCGGGCATTCAAAAGTCATTTGGGGCGTTGCCAATTCAAATTGCTCCAAAAAATGTTTGTCACCTGGTCAGCGGGCTATTGTTAAGCGCTTTTTTCGCTTTCTTAAACAAAAGCCAAACTCTTTTTTTTTCTGGCACAATTTTTATTTATGATGCTAGGTGTTTTCTTGGCTTTTTGGCCGGCGTGGGCCGCGTTCTTTTCTCCGCAAAGCGAGCTCCGAGTGTGTGCAAAGAGCTGTGAAGTCGGCCATTGGGTCAAACTGCGGCTGATAGATGGATAGGCAGGCGTCGAAGATCATGACGCAGATCGGGCCAGAGATGATGATGTCGATGGGGGTCGCCTCTGCACAGTCCACTCCATTGACTGAGTAATGTGGGCAAATTAATCTAATAAAAGGTGGGAGTTTTTCCCTTGGCACCAAAGAAATTCAAGATGAAAAAAGCTACAAGAGCGGGCATTAAGTTTAGTGAATTATTTGCTTCATAAAATTTCATTGCCCGGCACTTAATCATTATTACTGCGGGAAGCGTCATTACGGTTGTGGTGTATGGGAACTAGTTTGACTATTAATAAATGCTTCTATTGAATCGCTGGCCTTTTTATAGATTCCGGGAGAACGAGAGGCATAAAAAAGAGGAAGTTTGGCTAACTGGGTTTTATTTCTTCTTTTTATTGGTTTTTAGGAACCTTGGAGTATAAGTCTTGTTATCATTTATGCCATTTTAAGATCTCTATTGTAGGGTATTTTAAATATCTTCCTTTTTAGTTAATTTTATCTCGAAATATGCATCTTTTTTAATAAGTATTTCCGTTAAGAATATTTTCGGATTTGCAAAAAAAAATTTTTGTAGTATTTAAGTTGTAAACTAAATATTTTGACGCCAATCAATAAACAGCCTGGACTTCCTGTAGCCTTAAAAAATATGTTATTTTGTAGATACATTTTTAAAAGGCTTTAAATTTTAAATAAATACAAATTGGTAGTAAATTTTTAATGATCCTGCAGTGTTACAATTATTTTGACTTTGAGTTGATAATTAGTAAACACTTTTATCTCTGTTTTTTAATCAATGAATCATGAATGTATCTCTTGCAATTCAATTAGATTTTTCCATCTAGTACCTCTTTATCTGTTCCTACTGCTAAAAAAATCTATAGAATTTCATGGATCAAGGGCTCTTGCCTCCCCTGGAGCTTTCCTCAGTTCTGTTTCCACCAGTTTTCCACTCCATCTTGGCCAAGAAACAATTTATCCACTTCGATGTTGTTTGTTATTATGTTTCGCTATGCCCTCGGCCGCTGCCCCGTTCAGCCCATTTCGAGCCAAGTGCATTATGTCTTGGCCACTAGCCACCACCGGCCACTGTCTACCGGCCACCGGCTGCATCTCTGTGCACCTGCATTTGGCCCGGCCAAAGGTCAGCAGACGGTCCGGCGCCCGACGATCATTAAACAAGTACGAGAGTAATTTGTAAAACACGAAAAATTATTTACTCCTTTTTTGCCTTCTCGCTGGCCAGCCGTTCTTTTACGATTCTAAATTACAATAACTGCAGTGCAGTGCAGAGAAAATGCCACTGCAACGGGTCTTCATTAGCACAGCGACCATAAACCCAAAAACCAGGGAACGGAGCACCGAGAACCGACAACCGAGAAGCCAGAAAAGCTGAGAAATAAATAAGCCAGCCTGATGAATGGGGTTTTTAACGGACGAGGAGGTGGACTCTTAGGAGGCCGGCAAGACGAATGGCCAGCCGGAGGATTACAAATGGCCGGGTGGACACGGCCTGACGGTTATTAGCCGCCTCCGGAGATGCCTGGATATCTCTGTATCTGCAGCTACTCTGAACTTTTCTGCGCGGAGATGTCAAACCTCCCATGAACAATAAGCTGGCAACGAAAGTAACTTGGCCCAGAGTTATTGGGTCAAGTCAAACAAAGGCAAACACACACTGGCACTCGGCTCTAATGGCCAATAGCCTGTCCCCCTCACTCTTTCTCTCGAAAGCGTAATTAAACAATTTCTTCTCTGTTTATTGACATTTTATTGATGCCATCGAGTTTGAACGGTTTCATTTCATTTCTGGTTCTCTTGGCCATTCGAGTCTGCGATTCAGATACTTTTCCCATTCGAGATCTCGTTTGCAGTGCCCGCTCCCATTGAGTGTACTCATGGGGAATGGGAATGGAAATGGAAATGGATTTGCCTGGCTGTGGCTGGATGAGGGGCCCGAGCTTGCCACGGGGCCCAAGTGCTGTGTTTTGACTAGACAAGCATCGAATGAGTAGCGAAATGATCTTGAGACCCCAAAGAAAACACCTCTGAATGGGGATTATGTTGAGTACTTTATTTATTTATTGTTATTTGAAGATCTCGAAATGGCAGTGTCAGTGGTTTCTTGTTCAACAAACTCTAGTTGTAATGCCTTTAATGGGTTCACAAAAAGGGGAAAGTCACAAAGAAAATAATATTCTGAACTAATTTGAGCAGAAAGGTTTTTTTGTTTATTATTATTTAAGATCGGAAATGATTTGTTATTCAATTCAACGGAAAAGAAGACAAATTTATTGATATTGATAGTTTAATGAGAGTTTTAGAGTAGAGAATGGGGAAAGTCATGGAGAAAGGGCTTACTTTTTATATTAATTTAATTATTTATACAAAAATCTGCAAATAAATAAATTAATTTAATTAGAAAAGAGATTCTTCTTATTATCACAAAATATTCCTTTAAAAATCCAACTAAATTCAGAATTTCTTCACCTCTATCTTATTTCAATATCCTGCAACTTACTTCCGTTTATGATTTAAAATTTTCACCTGATCATTTATCACAATCAAGGCAAGTAATGCCAACTATGTTGCATTCCGCCAAACTATCCTAACTGTGTTTTTTAATGCCTCAACTTGTACAATTTGCCAAAGACTTGCGTGACTGTGGAATTGGAATCGGAATCGCTGAGTTCTTACCAATTAGCCGAGTCTGCGGGGGCTTCCCCCGTGCAAACCAAGGCTAAGTTTATGTAATCATTGGATTTAATGCGTTAACAAATTCCAACAAAAAAAAAAAAAGCAGAAAGAAACCCAGAAAGTCGGGGGTGAAGATCTGACAGTACCGTTTTAGTCAGTATGCTAAAAACCCAAAACCAAAGACCCAGAACCCGAAACCGAAGCCAGCGAGGAAGCCCAGTTACCTAACTTGTATCTGTATCTGTTTCTGCTGCTGGAGATGGAGATGGAGCTAGAGCCAGTGCCTTGGTTTCGGTTAGGTAATGCCAATCCCAGAGAGCCGGCCCGTAATTAATGGCGTGTGGCGCTCATTCGCGATGAGCAGAAAGTACATTGCACTCGTATGGGTTGTATGTGTGTGTTGAGCAGCTGTATCCGTGTTGGCCACAAAATTCAGCTTATTTATTAGCCAGCTAAGCCAGCGTTCTAACTGCAAAACAAGTGAGGAGGGCTAGCTTCGGTGGACCGAGGCTGGAAATACCCTTGAAGTTGGTATCTGTTATATCTATTGTATTCCAGATTCGATAGAGCGGAAATAAGATTGAAGATTTAGGTACATACATATTTTCTTTCCACAAAACTACAAAAATTTATTTACATTTAAGCTTAGATAGCTGACAGAAATATTACTCTTAATGAAAGATCTCTTTAGAACCCAAGGAGGGCGCTTTTTAACCTTTCCTTAATTAATATGTGGCGATAGAACTTTGCATAACTGCTTTCTCTGTACTTAAGCATGCTTATTAAAAGCACGCCCCACCTGCTAATACCTAACCAAGGGTATCTAAAACACAGGTAAAGTCACCCGAGACAGCCCAAAAACACACATGCTGCTCAGACAGTAGTAGTGGGTACTCTTAACTCTCTGCTGTTTGTTTCTGTTTCTTTTTTTTAATTATAGATCCCGGGCCAAGCCACTCCACAGTGTACTTGGCCTGGCCAAGAATATATAGTATACTCCGCCTTCGACGGGGCGTGTGTTCGGTGTTCAGGCAACTGTTAATTCTGTTTTACAACTCTAGTTCTCCAGTTCCCGGGTATCTCTGTAGCATCTGATATAACGTTAACTGTGTCTGGGCCGCGAACAAAAGCTTTGTATCTGACAGATACGTAGCTACAAGCTAGAATTACACACATCGCACACACTCCATTCATAAAAGAGTTAGCCAGCCAGTGAGCTGCGGCGATTAAGTACGGATTTTACGGCTCTTTTTGTCGACGGGCACTGGGCCCACACGGATATATGTTATGTATGTATGGTTATTCCGTGTTCCCAAGCCATTTGTTTGGCATTTGAACAAGACTTGGTCAAGACCGTCCAATTTGTTGGCTCATTTCGATTTAATAATGGCCCATGCAAAACGGTTCACCTAATTGAAAGAATATGCCGAGGCTATAAATAACAGATCTCTGCGATTTATAGGTAATGCATAAAGTTTGGATGCCAGGAAGAAGGAATGCTTGTCTTTAAGACACTACGGTTATGTACAATTATGCGGCTGCGTGGGAAATTCCCAGGGAAAATGCTTAAAAATCTTAGATTAAGGAGGCTACAAATATAGGCTTTCATCCAGCACAAACCAAAGTTCTTCTGGTTTTTAATATCTTTAAGATCTCCTTGTAATATCCCCCCTTCTTTCTGTTACAGCTGTTGATCATCTTCACAGTGGCGGATGCCAGCCGGTCCCTGGAGCTGGGTGACAAGTGCCAGCACGACATGGACTGCACGGATTTCATCAAGGGCAGCAGCTGCTCCGCATTGGGTTACTGCGAGTGCGCCCCCTACTTCGTCCAGCTGGACTCCAAGCGCTGTTTGTCGTGTAAGTACTAAGTAGGCAAAGTCAATCTTTGGCTAACCCCAAAAGTGGGAGTATACAGAATGTTTGCCGGGCAAACACAGGCAAACAATGGGCGGAGTTGGAGCTGGAGTTGGAGTTGCATATGGAGATGCGATGGCGATGTGTGTTTGTCCACCGAAGCCCCGTTAGATGCACTCAGCACAACTCTCTCCATGTCTCTGTACACAGGAAAAGAATTTGGAATTCCATTGGGAAGAATTAGTGATTCATCGCTTGATGGTCAAATATAAACAAGCAAACTTGAGGGGAAATACAATGTAACCATGATTTAGGTTACGATCTTAAAGCTTAATTTCTCTAATTTCATTTTAAATTTCTTTTAAATAAAATTAAGGTGTAATTTATAAATATATTTTCACTTTAGAGAAAATATTGATTAATTATTTATTTATCTTAAAGTGTTTTTTGATATACTAAAGAGAGTTTTAAAGAGTTTTGTATTTTTATCAAAATGAAGGAAGATTTGTTGACAAAATAAATTTATAACTAATTATTTAGGCAAATAAATTATTTATTTGTAATATTTAATATCAATTTTACTCATCTCTCCCCTAAAAATAATTTCTACTAATCCAACCTATTAAAAAAATCTTAGAAAAAAACTAGTTAAAATGCGCCTATTAAATCCATCTTCAACTTCAAAATTGTTTTGGCTTTTCGCAGAAAATTCCACCTAACGAATTCCGCCATTAAAGATACATTTCTCCTTAATGATGTCTAATAATTGGATTATCTTCTGTCTAAATCATGTTATTTATTTCTTAACATTTCGCCGTCCAATTATAGTTATTGCGAAACTCAAATAGAAAATTCCTTGTAATGGGCTCTCTTTCCTACCTCCTCTTACATTTATTTTACACTCTCAAATTGCTTGTTAAATCCAATATTTTTCTTAGAAAATTCCCTCAAATGAGTCGATTAAAGTTAATTTACAGATGATTGCCCGGCTACCTTTAATGATAAAACACTAATTTGGTATAAATACTGATTTTTGATTTGTTTTTCGTTTCGTTTTTGGTTTAATCTGCAGCCCAGCTCCTGGGCGGCGACTGCCAGCTGAGCGAACAGTGCTCCATGAAGGTGGCCAACAGTAGCTGTCTGGACGGAGCCTGTCGGTGCGTCGAAGGATTCCTGCAGTTCCGCAAGCACACCTGTCTGGGACGTAAGTATCCGCCAAGTGCCGGCCAAGTCTTGTGGCCCTAATCCGCCCGGTTTGCATGGAATTCCACACACCACACATCACACCACACACACACATATACTAGATGATATCATTAACTGTTCGTGGCGGTGTTTGGTGAATTGCAATAAACGGACGGCAGCCAACTAATAATACCCACTTTGATGGCTTATCATTTCTTGAGTTAACCGGAATGTCACGCAATGCGAGGTAGTACAAAGTATGTGACTACACAGGAAGAAGAGGTTTCTAGGGATACCAATTCATGGATATTTTTACTCAGAATTTTGGAGATATTAAGTGAAAAAGTTAAATGGAAAAGGCTCAGTTCCGTAGTAAACTCTAAATATTATTTATTCATTTTTCTGCAAGAAGATATAGTATGCTAACTTTCTCATCTTCAGACTTACTCTCTCTCTGTGTAACCCCTGATTATTATTTTCTGATTAACCCATTCGGTTCTGTGTACTCTACTCAGTGTCCACTCCCATTTCCTGTTTGCCATTCGTTAACACTTTGGTTCGGCTGGGTTTTCCTTTCTGCCGGCAATTAACACGGGCATAGCAATAACAATAACGATGAAAATAACAAGACAATCGTGTCACTAATTATACGCATAATTGGTTAATCTTCCAAGAACTGGCCAGCAAACTGCTGCAAAAGAAACGATCGTAGAAGGTAGAACGTTAAACGCTAAACGTTAAATGTAAAATGTAAATGCAAATGTTTGGCTTCGATCTCTCTACGAGTTTCTGTTTCTGTTTGTGCAGACCGATGTGTGAAAGATACATTTTTCAAGATACCCGGCCAATGGCTTCGAAGATGCATCTTCAGCTACACTTGACTGCTAGGGCTCTGGGCCAGGGAACCGTGACTCATGGCTAGAGTGGGAAATAAATCACTCGCTGCCCTGTGTGATTCATCTAAGAAGGGTAGAGAAATGAAATTAATAAATATTCTTACGGGGGAAAAAAGATTAAATAAATTATTCAAAGAGTGTGGCAGTAATAAATTTTATTTGAGATTAAAACTTAGATAGAAAAATTCATATTTCAAAGAACAATTCTAGAGGAAGCTTGGGCTTTAATTTAATTTAAAGTTTAAAGTTTTTTTTTTTTGAAATATTTCTTTTTAAAACAGTGACCGTGAAGGGCACAAACCCTTCTAGTTACTCCTCAGACCTCTCCTGTCTGTCAGCCCTGCCATCGATTGAAATTCGCTCCACTTCCTTTTGGCACATTGGCGCCAAGTGGCGTTAATCTGATTAGAATGTTGACTAGAATCGAGGGGCCATGGCTCTCCCCACTCCTCCCCAGTGGGGCACGATCGTGGAGCAGTTCGTGTCATTGCCGTTCACCTGATGTGGCTCTGCAGACTCTGGCGACTTAATTATATGGCATAAGAACTCAATATATATGGGCAGGACAGCTGCTGCTGGCCGGGCTGAGAGTGAGCTCTCGTATTTAATTAAGCGTAATTTGAGGCCACAGCGGCCAGGTGAGCCCGCGCTCATTTATGAGAGATACTTTCACCGAAACACACAATAAAAGAAAGAGGAACCTTTCACCATTAGAGAGACAAGACGGGACTATATGGGAATATCCTGGCTTAGCCCCTTCGATGGCTATCGCCCAGCAGTGCCTACTTTACATGGCTAATTGCCTCCTCTCCTCGTAATTAAATTGCACTGATTAGCAAAGGAAGAAAGTCCAAGAAAGTCCAATTAGTTCTCACACAGAGAGAGTAAGGCCAAAGTTGCAGTTGACAAAAATGTTGCACACATTTGGGATTGGCCATTCACTTCATCCTATCGCCATCTCCCTGCTGCCTGCTGCCTGCTGGCTGCTGGCTGCTGCTCCTCCATCTCCATCTGAGTCGCGGGTCAAGTGAAGCAAGTGGTGTGCCAGATTTTGTTAGCTTGTCAGGCTTTCCATTTGGCTCTTTCGCTCTCCGCGCTCTCCAGCTCTCCAGCTCGTGGCGCTCGGCGCTCAGCTCTTGGCCACTTGTTCCAGTTTCCCATGCACCTTAACCCAGGCCCAAGCCCATTCCGGGATTGGCTCTTAACTTGCCCGTTTTTGTGGCTCTTTAACGAGCCCACCTCTAACAATCCGGCAATCCAGCAACAATGAGCACTTCCTCCCATCTTTAAGTTATGCAGTCGGTTCTTTGGCCTGGTCTACTCCACTCTCCCCGTTTCACCCGGTCTGTGGATCTTAAAAGTATGCCAAATACATATGCTAAAATATATATATACTCGCTCAGATAATGAACAAACAGATAGCCCCAGACTAACCGTCCAAACAGTGGAAGCTGAGCCACTGTCTCGCATGATCGAGATCTTCTGCATACAAAGTTGCAGGAAAAGTGAGCCGCTTTGACGTCGGCGATCACACAGATGCACTGAGAGAAAGAACATGAAAGATAACTCAGTTCAGATACTGAAAAAAATTAAAATATAGAGATCAAAAGTTAGCTTTAAAATATGTTATTAAAGAGCAGGGAATTTAATGATGGCAAATATCTTTAGGACCATTTAAAGTTGTCTTTTAACCATTGGTTTTCATGTATCTCATGCTCATAATACTTTTCAATTAAAATTTAATTAATTAAATTGTTAACAGTATTCAAAGTGTAGTAACTGTGTCTGAGTGTCAGGTTTCATTGGGAGCTCAACCTTAGGCTTAAAGCTTAAACTCGTTTCTTTCTTCTTTTAAAGAAAAATAAAAAAAAACATTTCCAAGCTGTTTCAGATTAAATATATAGTTAAGACTTACTAAAACTTCTTTAAATATCTTTACTTTTTATTAATTTAAATTGGGTTTGAATTCTGAAACTAAAACAAAACATATTGTTTGAGGGTAAAATAAGCACTTCATTTCTTATATAAATAAATTTAATTTTCTCTAAGAAAGCGTTTAAAAATGTTCTATAGAAATTCTTCAAACACCTTTCCCATATATTTCTTCAGTGTTTCTCTCTACGAAATCCCTGCTGACTCTCATTATATAAGGCAAAGCCACAGGCAGAGCCTAAGAAGCCGTATAAAATCTCCTAGTCACTCTGCTCAGAAAACTCAGCTCACTTTCGTGCAGCCTCAACACCTTCGCAGGCCAGAAAAACAGGGAAAATACTTTCCATTGCGACACCTTGCACCAAAAATAATACAAAAATGAAATGAGAGAAAGACCCAAAGCGAACGAAAACTACCGAAAACCGCCGAAAAATTCCATTTCATTTCGCATGACCCACAAAGGCAGCCAGTCAAAGTCAAACTGTGTTAATTTGCGGCTACAGACAAAGAAAAACAAAACCAAAACCAAAGAAAAATATACGAAAAAAAGCTTCTTGAATGGCCATTTCAAACTAAATTGCGCCAAATGCCAAATTGCATGCAAATTATGTGGAACGGCCAAAGCACACACACACACACACACACCGAAAATAAAGTGGCAGAAGTAGCGCCCCGCCGCTTTCGGTCAACTTCCGGAAAATAAAAAGACAACTTACCATTTCCACAAAATGCAAATGGTTTCAATTAATTAAAGCGTCCCCGGGTTATTTCATATAATGAAAGTCGGCGGCATTAATAGACTTATTATAGCCGCAGGAATGCTGCCGCAGATGGATACATCTCGTATCTCATAGCTGGTATCTCGCATTTGTATCTGTATCTGTATTTGCGGCTGTGCGTGTGGCAGGCAGTTGACACAGTTTTGCGATTTGCTATTTGCGATTCCGGCCACCGGCTTGAACAAAGACAGCGCCCGCAGAGGAAGCTGCGATTTAATTTATGCTGATTTCGATGCAAATTATTGTTTATGATGCCAGAGCTCCCCGCCGATCCACACAGCAATTTTCACACGCGTCGCTCTCGCAGCTCGCTAGGTATCGCGCCGGTGATCTCTCGGAGATCGGAGCAGCTCTGGCCGTAATCGAAGTGGGTTAGGTTAGCAGTGGCAGTCGTGCAGCGATTCGCATGCAACCTGTCGCACCGGCAACAACACAACAAACGCTAAGTGGCCGTGGCATTGGCATTGCCCCCAGGCAGCCACATCGATCAGAGGCGTCGTCCCATGCCCCATGTTGGGGAAACAATGTTAATGCACAGAGAGAAATTTGATTTATATAAATAGCAGTGAGGATTATAAAGCATAACAGATATATAGAATGGGTTTTTACTTTTGAAATGAATTGGAAAAGGAGGTACACAAACAAATTTTTAATCTTAAAAAAAGAAATTCTAAAGATTTTACAATTAAAGAGATATTTATAAACTAAACAAACAAAAGGTATAAATTAATAATTAAACTTATACCAAGAAACCTCCAGAAAATAAATTTTTTAAGCTATATTTTTAGGAAATAAAAAGTTCTGAATATTCTGTAGACTCCCTAAATATTTTTTTAAAATATTGAAAACTATTTTTTAAGATTTCTAAATTTAAATAAACTAAAGAACTTTACAAATTCTTCGCTAAGTAACAATTTACCGCCTTGTGTCCCCCCTGCTAATGCTGTTATATAAAAGTGAAAGATGAGGCCAACCATTTGGAATCCCTCCCCATGCGATTCGATTCTTCCTGCTCCGCGTTGACTCCATATTGGTGTCACAATGCTGCGGCAAGACACGTCCGAGCTACTCGCATTTGGAATGGGCATTGCCCGACGACGTTCAGTGTCAGTGTCAGGCGGTGCATTCGTTAAGTATACGCCATGCTGGCCTGGCCGTTTGCCTTTCATGTGCCACGAACTCCACCGATCGACCGGTTCCCCAATGGCCAATGGAGCGAGCGCCTTTTGTGAAATGCCGACAGAAGGCTCTTTGGGGACTTGTGGATCTGTCCGTGGCCGAAATTCCCGCGAGAAAACGAACTTTTCCACTTGGGCCAGGATGAAGGGTATATATTCCGCATACCGATTTATGATCGCCAAATGGGAATGGATCTCGTGGCCAGACACTGCCCAAAGGGCAAATGCAGGTGGCAGTGAAATCCCAGTTGCAAGTTGCAAGTTGCAAGTTCCTAGTTGCCTGTTGTAAGTTGCTAGTTGCTGGCAAAGCCAAAAACGAAACAAGTGAAAACAAGTTGGAGCGGCAGTCCGGAAAGTGGGTCAGAGCTGAGATTCCAGAGGAGGACAGTGGCAGACACGCAGGTGGCTCGGCTCAGTCTTGGCTTGCAGTTGCATTCGTGGTCGTAGTCACCAAGCTCTTTCAGCCAGTTATCGGCGAGTGGAATGCTGATGAGGAACGGTAATGGGAATGGGCGACGTCACCGACGACGTTTCAGCGTCATCTTCTGGTTCCCATCTGTTCCCCTTCTACGAGTATCATAGTGATACACAGGGGAAAATCTAGGGATAGCTTAGCATAACTAAATTATGAAATGTTAAATGTTCCTATAGAAAAAGCTATAGTTTAATCAAGGGGAATATTTAAATCTGAAATCTGAAATAGCTGATTTTTTTTTTACTATTCATAAATATTTCCTAAAACACCTCCAGATTTTTGCAATATTTATTTTCGCTCTCTGCACGGATTCTCGGCTCTTCTTTGGGATTCTCTTTTGGCCACGATGCGTTGAGGCTGATGCAGTTGCAGTTGACTTTATTGACGGTTATTAGGCTTGTCGAAGGCGGGCTAATGCTCTGATGTGGTTCTTGTTCTCCTCCATGTTCTGGTGTGGCTCCTCATGATGATGATGATGAGTTTTTAATATGCATTTGGTGCTTGCAGTTCGGTTTACGGTTTACGGTTAACTTAATAACACGACTCAAAACACACACAAACAGACTCGATCCGGAGCAGGCGCACAGATCTCACGAGAATTTTCCGCAATTTTCCAACCTCCTTCTCTCTCTCTCTCTCTTTATCCGTTTTCCCACAGCTGCCCATCCTGGCGCCGTTTGCTACAGTCACGCCCACTGCCAAATGTTCGACACCCGCACCCACTGCGACTTCCTTATCCCGAATCTCTTCGGGCGCTGCCAGTGCACAAGTCCCGCCAAGATGATCGGCGGTCTCTGCGTGGCCCCGGCGGCGGATCAGCAGGAGGAGGAGCAGGCCATTGAGAAGGTGGAGCAACCAGTTAGCACGAGCACAACAAGGAAAACCACTACCAGCACGACGACAACAACGACCACGACCACAACACCTGCTCCCACAACAACCACAAGAAGGAGCACCCCGTCGACAACAACAACGACGACGACGACGACAACTACGACAGCTGCTCCCATTCTGCTGGAAGATGAGCTGCCCGCCAGCGTGGAGGAGCAATCCCTGGAGGAGGATGATGGCCAGACCACCAAGCTCAGGCCCGAGGTCGCCGAGGTGGACAACGTTGAGAAACTGGAGGCCGTGGACATGGCCCACGAGGAAACCGAACTGACGCAGCAGCAGAACTTGGAAGAGCAACAGCAGCAGAACCAAGTAGAACAGCAGCACCATGAGGAGGCTGGAGCTGCACCAAAGGAGCCAGAACTCACCCAGGTCTCCCAAGATGCCACCACTGGGGTTCAGCAGCTGCTCACTCCCGCCGATGTGCCCACCGAGAATGCCATTGCAACCGAACAAGAGACCGAGGCTGGGCCCACCGAGGATTATCCCTACAAGATCGACGAGGAGTACGCCGAGGAGCATGACAGCCATAAGCCAGAGTTAACTGGTGAGCAACCCGAGCACCAGGAGACTGTCCCAACAGAAGCCGAGGAGGAGGAGGCTTCGGGTAATCAGGAGATTGCCTCATCGCCCATCGACGACACCATGAAATTCGATTACGAAGCCGAGCCCGAGAAGGAGGAAGAGGAGGAGGTGGGGCCGCAGACTAATGAGGAGGTGGTGCCCATCGATGCCGAGAGCGAGACTGATGCCGAGGCTAGCACTAGCGAGCCGCCGGTCCAGACGCAGCTACTCGAGGAGGAGACCGAGCCGGAGACAGCCCAGACGGTGGCCGACGAGGAACTGATCCCAGTTAACGCTGCCCCTGAAACCGAAAGTGTGACGAAGGCAGCTGACAACGAGGTGGAGCAAGAGGAGGAGCATCTGGCCTCGGGGGATCATGAGCTGGAAGTGTCTGTGGCCCACCAAGACGGGGAGCAGCCACCCAAGCAGGAGGAGCCGACGATCGTCAGCGAGCCAGCGAGCCCGGTGCAGATGGAGAGTGAAAGCCAAGTCGAGGTGGGAAAACCAGAGGAGCCAGAAACCGAAATGGAAAAAGAAGTAGCGGAAGCAGAGGCAACACCAACCGAAGCCGCAGAAGTAGAGCTGCCGCTGTCCACCGAAGGCATCCACAGGCCAGAGATGGAGTCGGAAGCTGAATCTGGAGCTGCGGCTGAATCTGGATCTGGAACTGAGACCGATCAGGCGGAACAAAGCGCCGACATCAAGCCGACAAGTGGCGAAGATGATTTAAATGAAGCCAATCAATTAATTCAAGAGCAAGTCACCGAGGCAGCTGAGCAGCAGCAGCAGGAGGAGGAGCAGGGGGAGCAGCACGAGGAGGTGAGCCAGCCCGAGCAGGTGGAAGAAGAAGTCCATCAAGATGCAGATGAAGCCACAACAGAGAAACCAGTCCAAGACAACGACACTGAGGCAGAGGCAGCGGCAGAGACAGAGCAGGAGGTGGAGGCAATCACCGAAGCGGAGCACGAACAATTGACATACCCAACAAATGATGATGAATTGGCGCCACTGGAGGAGGCAGAAGCAGAGCCAGAGCTGACCACAGAGCGGCCAGAGGCAGCAGCGGAACCAGAACCAGAATTAGAGATCACCACCGAGCTGCCGCTGCCCCAGGAGGAGGAGGAGGAGCCAGAGCCCGAGGCCGATGAGGAAAATGCAAATGCAATTAAAACGCCCGAAGTGTCGGAAGCAATTGCTGAGCCCCAGGCAGAGGCGTTGCCCGAGCCAGAGACGGCCACGGAGACGGAGACCGGGGAGGAGGAGGTGGTAACCGAGAGGATCCAAGAGCCAGAAACAGAGCCCGCTAATGATGAGGTGTCGCAGGTGGATACCGATCAAGGTAAGCCAGAGCAGCCAATTAAGAGCGATGCTGATATCGAGCCGGAAGCCGCTGAGGAATCCACGCAGACGGAGATTGTGCCAGAAGCCGAACCTGAAACCGAGGCCAGTGAAAGTGCCCAGACTCAGGAGGAGACCCAGCCCCAGCTGGATGAAGTGGAGGCCGAGAAGAATGAGAATGACAACATTATCCAAGGAGCCGAGCCAATTGCCCAGGAAGAGGTTATTCCCGAGCCAGCAGAGGAGCAATCAGAGGAACCCACTCCCGTCGAGGCCCAAGAGGAAAAACAGGCTGCTCCCGAATCTGCGGCAGCGGAGGAGGAGGAGCCCAGCAAGCCCGAACTGGACTACACCAGCATCGAGCACCTCCAGGAGATCGCTCAGGAGGAAGAAACCACAGCGGCCGCTGAACAAGAAGAGGAAGCGGAGTCCACTGTGGACCCTGAGCTTTCGGAGGCACCCAGTGCCATTGTGAGTGACGAGCTGGACCAGGAGCGGGATCCCCAGAATTTCCATGAGAGCGAGAGCATCGCCGACATCCTCAGCGATCTGATGCTGGAGGGCGACAGCACCGTGCCACCGGTTCCATTTGGCGAGCAGCCCGCCCAGACGGTGCCCATGGTGGAGGCCAACTCGGACAACGAGGAGGAGCAGCCCCATGCCGCCATTTCCGATCTCGTGGCCGAAGCTGACGAGACCCACGACCATGTAGAGCAGGTGCCAAAGGGCGAGGATCCAGTGCCCGCCATTCCGGATCTCTTTGCTGAGGCAGCTAACGACGAGGAAGCCGAGGAAGCGGAGCAGGTGACAGCCGCTTCCGAGCAGAGCTCTCCGGCTGAGAAGGAGCAGCAGCAGCCAGAGGAAGAGGCTATCAAGGAGGAACCCCAGCAGGATGAAGGAGAAACTGAGCCAGCCAAGCAGGAGGAAAGCGAAGCCGAATCCCAAACGGAAGCCACCACTGAGAAGGAGCTGGAGCTGGAGTCGGAGCCAGAGGAAGAGCGCACTCTTTCCCCCGAGGAGCTGCCCTTCGACCTCATTGATCACTCCGTTCCCACCCGCTTTAACGAGCTGGAGTCCGATAGCCTGATCCTGGAATCCACCACCAGCATCGATGGCCTCCAGGAGCTGGATAGCAATCACATTGAGGAGGAGCCTGTGGCTCATAACGTTGCCCACGAAGAAGCCACTCCGAATCCCGCTGACATTGTGGAGATCACCACCCAGACTATGCTGGGCCTGGCCAGCCGCGTGACCCTCATGGAGCCCGCTGCTCCCGTGGTGACCACTCTGATGCCCCTGATGACTGCCGCCGACGAGCCTACTCCGGAGCCCGTGTCCCCGGCTTCTGTGGCCCCTGCTGCCAGCAAACCCGGTTCGGAGCTGCGCAAGCGCGTGGATCTTGGTCTGGAGGCGGTCTCCCTGGGATTGGCCTGCAGCAGCGATCGCCAGTGCCAGCTGGCCGATCCTCACACCGTTTGCAATGCACGAGGAGTGTGCGATTGCTCCGCCAGCGGAGAGGAAGCCCAGTGTGGTGCCGAGAGAACCGGATGCAGTCCTGGAACCTTCCAGGTGAGTGCTAGATTTTCCAGAATTTAAAGAGGGAGAAATAATGTTTGGTGCTCCTCCTTTCTAGTGCCGTTCCAGCGGCGTTTGCATCTCGTGGTTCTTCGTGTGCGACGGCCGCGCCGATTGCAATGACGCCTCCGACGAGGAGTGCACCCACAATGCCCGCCTGAACCAGAGCTGTCCGGCGGAGTCCTTCCGCTGCCAGCGCAGTGGCCGCTGCATCTCGCGGGCGGCTCTCTGCGACGGCAGGCGCCAGTGTCCGCACGGCGAGGACGAGCTGGGCTGCGATGGCAGCCACCGAGGAGGCAACGCCTGCCCGGAGCACACGTTCCGCTGCGGTAGCGGCGAGTGCCTGCCGGAGTACGAGTACTGCAATGCCATTGTGTCCTGCAAGGACGGCAGCGACGAGCCGCCGCATCTGTGCGGCTCCCGGTCCGTGCCCAATCTCTTCATGCGCCTGATCGAGGCCGGTGGCCTGCTGGGCGGAAGGCGGGAGGCGGATGCCTACTGCCCGCACCGCTGCAGCAATGGCTTGTGCCGATCCACGGCCATCGTTTGCTCCGGAAGGGATGGCTGCGGCGATGGAACCGACGAGCAGACCTGCGCCGTGTGTCGTAAGTTTAACTGGAAAATGGGAAGTAAGGAATAATATTATTAATCTCCTGTGTACTTTTTCCCACAGGTTGTCCCGCCCCCACTGCCGCCAGCCTGCCCGCCTTCCTGGCCCGGCAACGTCCCATGCCGCTGTGGTAGAGAGGATCCTTTGGAGATGTGGAGGTACCCTGACCCCTGCGGGGATCTCCGGTCAGCGACTGACCGAGCTTTTGCCAACAACCACTGTCTTCCGACATCCCATATCCCGCATCCAAACCAAACTCACTCGCAGCACTATCGCCTATATACCCAGACGCATTGAAACACGATTTTTGCCTAGCATTTAAGTGGATATTTACACATTTATTTATTTATTTATTATGACCTTAGCTGCGCCCAAGCCACGCCCAATTGCCACCTTGCTAGCAAGGGGGCTGGACTTCCGGTCCCACCCCTTTGAGCCAGTGATGTTTGTCAATTGTGCCACTGGGCTCATCCCTAAAGCACATGTAAACACACACTAAAACGACACACCCACACACCCCCCAAAAACACACCCACACTCTCGCCCCCATTTCGACTATTTATTCTACTCATCTGGCCCATCAAAAAACTATTTATTTATCCCCCAAACATCACCCAAAGTGAGCAAAAACAACACACACACTCCCGCTCGAATGGAAGATTTCTTCATCTAGCCTAGTTTTATGAAATTTTCTAATTTATTCAAGGAAAAACCATTAAATGATGCATTTTTATCGATAAATATTTTGTAAATAAGAGTAAACGTGTTCGATGTACATGATAAACGAAACGGAAATGCCTTTAAAGAAACGTAGGGTATCTAAAGCTAACATAGCGCAATCAGATCATATATCCCCTATACAGTTTATTAAATGTATGTAGGTGTGAGTGGCCCTCACACGCTTTTCTCAAAGTCAAGACGCATCACGGTAAAACTAAAAAAAAAAAGTAACAACAAAAAACCCAATGAATGAAATGACAATAAAAAATCTATTTTTAGAAAACTATTGAAAAAATAATAATTATGTGTGTTTTATTGAAATGGGTTTTGTGGGTCTAAAAAATAATTTGTTTTATTAATTCTATAAAAATAAAGCAAACAAAATAAAACTAATAAATTATAATAAAATTACTAATGGCTCTAAAACTAATGGTCACTTTTAAACTGTTTGAAAATTAGATCCAAAATATATTGCCTTCTTTTGGGCGAATTTTTTTAAAATGCATCAGCCAATTTTATTTTATTAATTTTTTTATCTATAAAGGTAAATGCCGATCAAATAAGTAAATTTTAAATAAAAATGTAAAAAAACAAGCAAGTAAGACAGCTATAAAGAGTGCTTGACTAAAAGATAGCCGGCTTCCAAAGCTTTGACCATTAAAATAAAAGGCAGCTTTGGATTTGTATAAGAAACGATTATTTCAATTGACTTTAAAATATTTAAAATGGTTTTAAATATAAACTAAAGAAATATAAAATTCTTGATAAGCAATTTGTAAGCTCTTACGAACTTTAACTCATTTAAGCCACAGAAATCAAAGATAGAAGGATCCAAGATTTCATTATGGTTCTATAACACCTTGTATTATCATCGAAATGTACTCAAATTCTGTGCAGGACTTGCCTGGTTATCAATAATTTATATATAGTACAATACACAAAACACAATAGTCTTCTCCTTGTTATATTTTCGGTAAGCTCCAATTTATAATTCCCTCCTTCCCTATTAGCTACCAGGATACGGAGGTGTATACGTGATATTAACTTCCTTGCATAAAATATAGGTCCCAGATAATCAGACAAACAAATACGCATAGGAAACAGGCACTTGTGATTAGAGACTTTGATTTAGTATTTCACTTTAATAATTATCTCGCCAATTATCAAAACAGAGTTTTACGATCGCGATAACCGTGGGTATAAAATCACCAACGCCAACCCCTGCAAGCCAAGTTGTTCCAGCAACATGAAACTGTTCGTAGCTATTCTGGCCCTGGCCGTGGCTTCGGCCTCCGCCTCCGCCATCAACAGCGTGGTCCACCCCAAGGACCTGCCCAAGGTGTCCAAGATTGAGGGTCGCATCACCAACGGCTACCCGGCTGAGGAGGGCAAGGCTCCCTACACCGTTGGCCTGGGCTTCAGCGGCGGCTGGTGGTGCGGTGGCTCCATCATTGCCCACGATTGGGTCCTCACCGCTGAGCACTGCATCGGAAACGCCGACTCCGTGACCGTGTACTTCGGCGCCACCTGGCGCACCAACGCCCAGTTCACCCACTGGGTTGGAAACGGCAACTTCATCAAG